>JAOXYD010152629.1:0-10458 GCA_028565735.1 Pinacopodium congolense | reverse complement strand
ATTCAATCAATTGAGACTACCTAACACTACATAAGTAGGGCTAAGGTAGCAAGAGAAGGAAATACAATTAGTAATGGTGGGGGGGGGGGGGGAAGCTAACAAGTGAGCTTGAAGAGAAAAAGGAAAAAGCTATTGATATTAAGAATATCCAGGAAGAAAAGCAAGTACCTGTGAGTGATCTTTGATATGGTTGATACTACAATTTTCAATCATTAGCAAGGAGTTGTATATTGAGATTTTTTTCAATGATGCTTCACACAAGGTAAAGGAGATGAACAATGGTGAGCGAGTTGGATAATAAGGTCATAACAAGTTATCATAAATATAACGAAGTAAGTTGAATATTTGGGACTAAGAAAAAAATCATAATTATGTAAAGATAAGGTTTAGTTAAAACTTATTAAAGAAGTGTCGATTGGGAGGAAATCTATCCATTAAGGTTTGTAGTAGTGAAACATTACATTTTCTATTATTTTTTTACTTAATTTTCATTTTTATTATTTTTATATTTTCACTCTTCTTTTTGTGTTGAATTTTCATCACTTTTGGTTAGCATGGATGGCTGTAACGATAAATCATTCCTAAAAATTTAGTGGAAATTTCTTTTCCATTCATTTCTTTGTTGTGTTTATTTATGTTATTTAAATGTTGAGGATAATGTTGATTATGGAAGAAGGCAATGGAATATTTATAGTAGTATGCACTTTAATTATTATGAGTTTAAGAGTGATTAATTTGGATGATTATTTAGAATAATTTTGATTATTAGTTCATTATTATTGATGTATTATAATGTAGTCAATTTAGTTGACATAGTTAGTATTGAATAACACTTGATTGAATACTAACATTTCTTTTTAATTTTTTCCTTTTTGGTGTGATCTGGATGTATTTAGTAACCCTTGTATGCAACCTTAGGTTTTAATGCAATTTTATAAGGATTTTTATACAAGATTCAATTAGGGTGTCTAATTAATTAATTTTTATTGTTTAAGTAATATTTTAATTTTTAATTAAAAATTGGAATTGATGGTTAAATAACTTATATGAATGGCAAGATGGAGCAATAAAAATGCACTTACTAGGATAAGATGGAGCATAAAACACATTTATCCAAATTAATGAGTAAGTGATTGAATTTGATCAAGACAAAATGACGCATTAAATACATTTGCCAAAGTATCCTTGTACAAGTTTATATAAGGATTTTTATAAAATTAATAAGAAGCTTAATGTTCTATATGAAGGGTTATAAATTTTGGTTGTGTGATTATGTGCGTTGAGTTATGTCACAGTCATGAGTGAGGTAGGAGATATCAATTATGTTTAATTATAATAGGTCATATTTTAGTACTCAATTAACTACAAACAACAATTCAGCAAATCGAAAGATATAATAAAAAAACACATTCTTTAGTAATAGCGAGTTAGAAGATGAATGAGTGAAAGAGTAAGAGATACAATTGAATATACTCTATTGCAATTGTGAATCTACTGACCAATCTTTTTGAATGCATTGCTAGAACACTTAATACTAGATATCTCTATCAAAAGTTGAGAGGGAAACTACTGTAGACTACTTTAAAACTTGCTACCTAATCTCCTCTTTTACTTGTAAATGATCATTAAGGTTTTAGCCTAATTAAAGGGTGAAAACACTAAGTTGCCATTGAAAATCTTGTTTAAATCACACCATCTGAGGGTCTAATGACCTATGAGTTTGACTTTAGTTTATGCCATAATGGTAGTTTATCTTAAAGTGAGGAGAAGATAACTTTCATGCGTCCTTATGTTACATTCGCCTATTAAAAAATTCCTTTTGAGTTATACAACGCACCAAACACATTATAAAGATGCATGATGACCATTTTTTACAACATGGTAAAGGATATTATGGAGGTAATTATAGATGTTTTTGTATTTATAGTGATTCATTGATGTGCTCCTCATAATTTAGAAAAAGTGTTAAAACATTATTAAAATACCAATTCACTGTTGAATAGGAAAAGGTGATATTTATGGGATAAGAGGGCATAGTACTAAAAAATAAGATTTCTTACAAGGGGATGTGGAAGAGCTAAAATAGAGGCAATTGAAAAATTATCACCATTCTCTATGAAAGCAATCAGGAGCTTTCTTGTACATGCTAGATTTTGTAGATGATTTATTAGGGATTTTCTAAGGTTACTTCTCTTTTAACTCAATTGCTTGAAAAAGTTGTTTCTTTTTATTTCTCTAATGAATATTTGAATGTTTTTAAGGGTTAACCATTTTTGTAGTCCTAAAACTTTTATCATTTTCTCAATTGAGTCTTAAACCTTTAAAACTTCTATTAAAGTCCTATATCTATGCGGATTATTCAAAAGAAGTCCCGATATGACTTAATTGGAAAAATTGTGAAAGGTTTAGGATTTAATTAGAAAAATTAAGAAAGGATTAGGACTAAAAGTATTTAGGATAACCCTATTTATAATCTTAAACCTTTCATAATTTTTCAAATTAAATCTTAAACCTTTCACAATTTTCCCAATTAAGTCCTATAAGGACTGTTTTGGATTAATCCAGATAGGTATAGGACTTCAATAGGATGTTTTAAAGGTATATGACTCAATTGAGAAAATGGTGAAAGGTTTACGACTACAAATATTATTATCCCATGTTTTTAATAATCATTCCCAATCATAGTAGCCTTAAATTAGAATCTCTCTTTTTAATTAATGTGTGATGCAGATGGTTTTGTAGTAAGAGCAGTACTTAGAAAATTGAAACATCGCCATTTTTAATTGAGGCGTTATTAACTGAATTTGAATGATATATAGGAAAATTATACAACAATAGAGAAGGAATTGCTAGCGTTAGTATATGATTTTGATAGGTTTTTTTCTTATCTAATTTTGTCCAAAGTTATCATAAATTCCTATCACTCTACTTTAAAATATTTGTTGAGTAAAATTAACACCAAACCAAGGTTGGTTAGGTGAAATTTTTTATTACAGGAATTTGAAATCGAAATTGAAGATAAGAAAAGAGTTGAGAACTTAGCAGCAAATCACCTCTCTTGCATTAAGCATTCACAATTTAAGGACAGATTAGATTAAGAGATTAATGGCTCCTATCTTTATGAGCATTTATATGCATTAGATGTGTAGGTAAGTGAAGTACCTTAGTTTGCAAATATTGTGAATTATTTAGTTATAGGAGTTGTACCTAAAGGTGTATCACATTATAAAGGAAGAAATTCTTTTATAATTTTCGATTTTACTTTTGGGAAGACCCCTTTTTCTTCAAGAATTGTGTAGGCCTAATTATATGAAGATGCATTCCAAATTAGAAATAAAAGCTATTTTGAAACATTGACATTCAAGCCTTACTAGAGGTCATGTTGGTGCTTGTTAAGGGATAAATTGATTGTATTTTGATTGATTATTTAATTATCTATGCCCCTAATTATGTGTTTAATTAGTTAATTTATGTGTTTATTTGTTTAATTTGCAGGATGTTGATCAAAATTGGAGAAAATGTGCAAAAGGATCAAAGTTTGACTCAAATATGGACCATTAATGTAGGTCTGTAGCCCTAAGATTAAGGATGAACAGGGTACCATTTAAGGATGATAAGCCCTAAGGTGAAGAAGTCAACATTCGATTATCAATGGCGGTCTAAGCCTGTCATTATGCGTTAGGTAGCCTACTGTTGATGAAGCAGTCAACAATATCCCATCCAAATCTCCAAAATTGTGGCTTGGGCATGATAATCATTAATGCTGCTATCTTCTAGTGTCAAGGGGGGGTCTAGACAACCTGCAAAACATAAGAAAAATAAGAAGTTTCGGATCAGATAGAGATAATTAGATCTAGAGTTTTGAGAGAGAAGCTCCTTCTTCTCTCTTCCTTAGTTCATAGGCTTCAAACACTTTCTATTCGAATTCAGCATTGTTTTTTTAGTTTATGATCATTCAAGCTTATTGTTAAGAAATATTTTTGAGTTTTTGAATCACATTCAGGGGGTTTCTAACTCAGAATACTTATGTATTTGCTTATATTTTCAGATTAATCAAAGTTATGTTCTTATGCTTCTATCTTTAAATGTTCCTTGAGTTTTCTATAAGATCTTTATGGATTAGAGCTCTATTGGAGTTTATAATCAAGTTGGGAGTTCAAGACATGTCCATGACTCTTCCTTAGATATTTTTGTAACCTCTAAACTTTATTTTATAGCTCATATTTTTGGATCTATTAAGGCATAATGCTTAAAGTGTATATCTTGTATGTTTTGATCAAAATATGTGGCTAAATTATTTTTATTTCTAAGGATTGGTGTTTGTATGATTTAAGAGAGAACAAAGAAATGTTATAGGGTTTGAGTTTTGTTTATTAAAGGTTTAAAAGATCTGATTTTGGGCTAGCCATCTAGGATTAGAGTTTAAGGCAAGTTAAGCTTGAGAAATCATCTAAACTTATTTAAAAAAATCAATAAGAAACACAAATTAATCAATGAATGACCAAACCTTGATTTTTTGTGAGAGTTAGAGTTTTGAGTTTAAAGATCCAGAAGTTAACTTCTTGAAATTAAAACACATTGCTAGATTTAAAGCATAACTAAACCTTAAACTGAGTTAAATGGAGATAAAGCAAAGTCTTAACCATAGCTTTATTTTAATTTTGTGAAGGAACTCTAATTAGTAATTAAATTTGTTTTAAGCTCAATTAAATCATCAATCACCTATCCTTAGCTAATTTACACATTTAATAATTTTTAGAAATTTTTTAAAGCAATTAAAAATTAATTTTAAAGTGCTTAAGCCAAGTTAGACTAGTTTAGCAATTTAAGGTTTTAATCAATTTATTCATATTTTCCTAGATAATTTTGATATAATTAACCTAGTAATTAACAGTTTTCCCTGTAGGTTCAACATTTGGAATCATAATTTTACTCCACTTTGTTACTTTTGTGATAGGTGCACTTGCTTAAATTTCGTTGGTTTTCAAAGTAAAATCGTTTTGAAATCAGTAAAATTTTTCTAAGTCACCTAACCAAGGTAACAAATTTTTGGTGTCGTTTTCAGAGATTACAGCCTTAATATTAGAAAATTAGTGTTGGTTACTCTAGGACTTGTAAAACTTATGTTCCTAATTTTTCTAAATTTTTGTGTGTTTATTTGATATTTGTTTTAGTTTATGTGCTTTAGTTGTTTTTATATTATCTTATTTACCTTGTTTATTTCTTTGCTTTTGTTTAGCATTTTATTTAATTATGTATGCATACTCGAGACATAATCTTAAACCAGTAGACTTTGATCTAGAACTCGAGAGTATGTAAAGAATCTCAAGTGACCACGTCCGATCCTTGAGAAGTAGGAACATCTAGTGATACATAACCAGAACCTGTATAGATGGATCTTGAAGAACAAGTAGTTGCTAGACTTCAGGTAGAAAATAGAGAGCCAACCATGATGGACTTAGCATTAGGAAACAGAGGTAGAACTGTAGCTACAATTTTTCAGCTCAGAATCACCATAAATAATTTTGAAGTCCTATATAATATGATCTCAATGTTTAGGTCCTCATGATTTAGAGGTTCAGCTTTAGAAGATCCCAATGAACCTTTGTAAAACTTTCTTGATACTTATGATCTTTTTAAAAGCAATAGAGTTTCAGATGATGCAATTATGCTTAGGATTTTTTACTTTTCTTTTAGAGATAAAGCGAAAGGCTGGTTGTCAACACTTCAATCTAGCTCTATTACTACATGAGACGAGTTAATGAAGTTGTTCCTTACTAAATATTTCCCATATGCTAAGATAGTAAAAATGAAGGCTAAGATCAACTCATTTATGCAATATGAAAACAAAAGTTTATATGAGGCATGGGAAAGATTTAGAGAGATGCTTGTTAAGTTTCCTAGTCATGGATTCAATACATGATAGCAAGTAGATATCTTATACACTAGATTGACACCTTCGACTCGTAGCAACATTGATGCTATAGTTGGAGGTAATTTCATGCTCGAGACTGCGACCAAAGCCTACAATCTTATTGATGAAATGGCTATGAATAATTTTTAGCACAATTCTGTGTGCCATCCAAGGAAGCCATATGGTATTCATGCAATTAATGACACAGTAACTCTTACAGCTCAAATGGAAGTACTGAACAAGAAGCTGGATAATCTAATGAGTAGAGCTACTAGTAGATCTCATAAAGTTGAATGTGAAAGCTGTGTTAGTACCTCCCATAAATCATTTGAGTGTCAAGAAGGAAATACTTTTACCTAAGAACCAAAACAAGCCCAATATGTTGGAAATTTTAATAGGAAGAAAGGAAACACTTTTTCAAACATTTATAATCCTAGTTAGAGGAACCATCCTAACTTTTCATGAAGCAATAACTAAAACTACTTGCAAATACCTTAACAAATTCAAGCCAATGCTCAAAGAGCACCTCCACCTAGCTTTAGAGCTAACTAACCTTAAAGAAAGTTGCCTACTTTTGAAGAAATAGTTATAAAGTATATCCAATCTAATGAGTCTAGAATGTAGAATCATGAGGCATTAATTAAGAATTTCAAGACTCAGGTTAGACAAATTGCACAACTCTTATAAGAGAGACTACCTGGTAAGCTTCCAAATACCATTGAAGCCAATCCTAGAGAACATGCTAAGGAAATTATCTTAAGAAGTGGAAAAGAGATTGAGAATGAAAGGAAGAAGATTGAAGAAAAAGGAAAGAAAGTGATGGTGGAGAGTGAAGAAGAAGAGAAAAAAAAAAGACATGATAGAAGAGAGAGAGTTATTGAAAGAAAAGAGGAAGTAGAAGTAGAAGAAGAAAAAATAGAAAGAAGACATGACAAAAGAGAGAGAGGTAAATAAGAAGAGAAGAAGAAAGAAAAGGAAGATGAGGGCGAGAGTTTAGAAAAGCCACCTAGGTTGTTTGTTGATCCTAATGTGAAACCATACAAGCCTAGGATACCATACCCTCAAAGGTTAAAGAATACACGCCTGGATAAGCAATTCGGGAAGTTCTTGGAAATGTTTAAGAAGCTTCATATAAATATCCCATTTATTGAAGCAATTTCTCAAATGCCTTTATATGCAAAATTTAAGGAAATCCTATCCAAGAAGAGCTAAAGCTAAATGAAGAGTGTTCTGCTATCCTGTTAAAGAAGTTACCTCCAAAGCTTAAGGACATTGGTAGATTCATCATTCCTTGTACAATTGGTAGCTTACAAATTGATAGGACTTTGATGGATCTTGGAGCAAGTATTAATCTCATACCCTTATCTATTTTCAAGAAGTTAAGATTAGAGGAACTTAAACTAACGACAATCTCATTGCAATTAGCATATCTATCTGTCACATATCCACGAGGGATCATTGAGGATGTTTTAGTGAAAGTTGATAAGTTTATCTTTTCTAATGACTTCCTTGTCTTGGATATGGAAGAGGACAGCACAGTGCCTATTATTTTGGAAAGGCCATATATGGCTACTACTAGAGCACTAATAGATATTCATAGAGGAAAACTCATTCTCAAACTTTAAGATGAAGAGATTAAGTTTAATGTTTTTAGAGTAATGAAACATCCCTATACTTTGGATTCATGTAGCTTTATCAGAGTCTATTCTACTCCGATTGATCAATTTGAGTATCTTTGCTCATATTCATTACAAAAGGCCTTAATTTATTTAAGTTTTTTGGGAGTAGATGAAGAGGAATTCAAAGAAGCATTGGAGGAATTAGGAGTAGGAAAGGAAACCTCCAATTAGATTAAATCTAGAAGGTTTGAACCTCTAGATAGGCCAATTCAATCCCTTCCATGACCATCAATTGAGGAACGTCCAACTTTTAAGTTGAAGCCTCTTCCCTCGCATTTAAAGTATACATTTTTAAGGCCTCCATCACAATTGCATGTGATAATATCAACATCATTAATTGATATGATGGAGGAAAGATTGTTGTGAGTGCTTAGAGAGCATTAAGTGATATATGCAGGACCCTAGCTGACATTAAAAGATTAAGTCCTTTTATTTGTACTCATTGAATATTCATGGAAGAAGGAAGTAAACCTTTGGTCTAACCACAACATAGGCTGAATTTGAATATGAGGAAAGTGGTGAAAAATGATGTAATTAAGCTCCTGGATGCTAGTATTATCTTTTCAATATCTGATTTTACCTGAGATAGTCCAGTTCAGGTAGTACCAAAGAAGGGAGGAACTACTATCATGAAGAATGATCAAGATCAACTTATTGCCACAAGGAAAATAACTGGATGATGCATGTGCATTGACTATCGCAAATTGAATGATGCCACAAGAAAGGATCACTTTCTTTTACCTTTCATAGATCAAGTAATTGAAAGACTAGTTGAGCTTAGTTTTCATTGTTATTTAGATGGATACAGTGGGTAGTTGCAAATTCCTATTGCCCCTGAGGACCAGGAAAAGATGACATTCACTTGTCCTTATGGCACTTTTGCATACAAACGCATATCTTTTGGTTTATGTAATGTCCTTACCACTTTTCAACCTGTATAATAGCAATTTTTGCGAACATGGTTGAAGCCTGCATTAAAGTGTTTATGAATGACTTTTCAGTATTTGATACATCGTTTGATGCATGTTTGGACAATTTAGAAAAAGTGTTGAAAAGATATAAAGAGACTAATTTAATTTTGAATTAAGAAAAATGTCATTTTATGGTGTAAAAGTACACAATTTTGGGTCATAAGATTTCAAGTAAGGAAATTGAAGTAAATCTAGTAAAAGTTGAAGTAATTACTCTAACTCTCACTACCTAATTCAGTTAGAGCAATTCATAGTTTCCTCAAACATGTTGGATTCTATAGATGCTTTATCAAGAATTTTTCTAAGATAGTAAAGTACCTTACTGAACTTTTGCCTAAGGACACAATCTTTAACTTTGATGATAAGTGTATATGTTCTTTTTAGTTATTAAATAAAAAGCTCACTAGTGCACCTATTTTGGTATCACCTAATTAATTTCTTCCTTTCGAGTTAATGTGCGATGCAAGTAACTTTGCAGTTGGTGCAACACTTGGGCAAAGACATGGAAAAATTTTCCACCTAATCTTTTATGCAAGTCGTACTTTGAATGATGTTCAAAGGAATTACACCATTATGGAGAAGGATATGTTAGTAGTGGTGTTTTCAATTGACATGTTTAAGTCCTATTTAGTTCTTTCCAAAGTGATAGTCTATACGGACCATTTTGCATTGAAGTACCCAATGAAAAAGTAAAATGCTAAGCCATGATTGATTCGATGAGTTCTCCTTTTATAGGAGTTTGACATCAAAATTAGAGATAATAAAGGTAAAGAAAATTTTGTGATGGATCATTTATCTCGTTTGGATGAGATCGTAATGGAAAATGAAGAAGACTAAGACATAAAGGAGGTTTTCCTTAGGAAAACTTACTAGACATGCTTACCTTACCTTGATATGTGGACATAGTGAATTATTTGGCTGGTAAAATTATACCTCTTGACTTTTCGTACCAACAGAAAAAGAAGTTCTTTTATGAAATTAAGTGATATCTTTAGTACGACCCTTTTCTTTACAAGATATGTCCAGATGGAATAATTTGAAGATGTGTTCTTGCTGAAGAAGCTCCTTTAATTCTAATTTATTGTCATTCAAAGAAGGCTGGAGGACACTTTGGCCCTACTAGAACCGTATACTAGGTGTTGGAACGTGGTTTCTATTGGCCAACACTATTTAAGGATGCATTTCATTATGTGAAGTCTTGTGATAATTGTCAAAGGGTTGGTAATATTTTTAAGAGACACGAGATGCCACTAAACAATATTTTGGTGTGTGAAATCTTTAATGTGTAGGGTATTGATTTCATGGGACCATTCCCGTCATCATACTCGAACCAATACATCTTAGTGGCTATTGATTATGTGAGTAAGTAGGTCAAAGTAGTTGCTCTTCCAATGAATGAGGCTAAAGGTGTGGTTTTCTTTCTTTAGAAGAACATTTTCACTAGATTTGGGACATCGAGAGCCATTATTAGTGATGAAGGTACACATTTTTACAACAGGAAATTTGATTCCCTCTTTTCAAAGTATGGTGTTACCCCTAAAATTGCTACACCTTACTACCCTTAGACTAGCGGCCAAGTTGAAATATGTAATTAAGAAATTAAGAGAATATTGGAAAAAAAATTGTTAGATCTTTAAGAAAAGATTGGTCAATGAAGTTAGACGATGCACTGTGGGCATATCGAACTGCATATAAAACGCCCATTGGAATGTCTCCTTACAAATTAGTGTATGGTAAGACTTGTCGTTTGCCAGTTGAGTTGGAACATCATGCCTATTAGGCCCTTCATTTTCTGAATTTTGACTGAAGGAAGGTTGGAGAAGAAAGGCTTTTGTAATTAAATGAGTTAGGTAAGTTTCTCCTTAAATCTTATCATAATTCTAAATTTTATAAG
>JAOXYD010152618.1:0-10459 GCA_028565735.1 Pinacopodium congolense | reverse complement strand
TTCAATTATATAATTTTTAGTCAGAATTGCAGTTAATCAAAATATCACGTCATACTTAATCAAGTAGAAAAATATAGGTTTAAGGTGTACCTCCCTTTTAATAATTTATCACCAATCTCTTGTAGTATTTACATATTTGATTAAAAAATGTTGGCGATTCTTATTTTTCCTTTATGCTCTTAGAAATACTCTTTAATACCTACAAAATAAATTTAATGAACTTTTGGTACCCATATCATCTTGGGTCATTAATGGTTAGCTTTATATCTTTCTCGTCTATTTGACTAAACATTCACATTCAAACGATCATAATAGAATTGTTGAACATGTCCAAAACGACCACAAAAATGCTAAGTTAATGGTGTGTATGCATTTCTATGACCATACCTTGGTCTAGATCCATTGAAACTTCTAAATGTATGATAATGAGGTCTGAAATTGTTCCTATATGGATGTCTAGGTGTAAGCATTTTTCTTTGATGAAAATCTTGTGTAGAATTTGTAGAGAAATATTTAAAGGCAAATGATGACCATAGTAAACATTTCTATATGCATATATATGATCATGAGGAACATATGAAGTAGAAGACTTATGTGCATTATCTTGATGATATGCATTTACAAAGAAATTATGTTTATTTTTAAGCATATGGAGATTCTTTCTATATGATGGTTTTGATGCATAAAAAAATGCATGATGATTCTTCTTATGATGAGGGCTAGATGATGAAGGTCTAGCAACAATTTTAATGAATATTCTAGGTTCTTCTTCCTCTAAGTTCTTACCTTGAACAAATTTAGCCATACTAGAGGAAGATCTATTATTGCTCACGTAACCTGTAACGCCCTAAAATATATCCTAGAAGTATGATAGCATGTCTAAGGTGCATCAGGAAGTGAACATAATAAATAAATTAACATAAAGATATCTAACGTAAAATATTTGGGTAAATGGGTAGTCTGTTCATTTTAGTATGAACATACCTCGGTAATTTGGCCATATCTTGGCAGGTATAGCTCTAATTTGGATAATTCTAATTGGGAATTAATCTAGAGACAGAGTTAAAACTTTCATGAAGGAACTAAAATTTTATTGTGCCTCTAAGGTCTCTGAATTCTGGCTATTGCTTGATTCAATTGATCTACGCCTCATTCGGTTGACCGATGTTTATGCTAAAAGCTTGCAACACCACTTGATATTTTCATCATATCTTCTTCATTATTCATCCAATTGAAGTGATATTTTGTGGATATCATCTTGACACATTGTGCTAACATTAACATTTCTTAGCATTTGGAGCTCCAGGAGTATATTTACTTCCTTTCCAAAATCAGTTGTACATATTTTAGATTTCGACTGAGCTTGTTCAACAATCTAGCTTTTAAACTTTATACAAACATTAATCAATCCATGTAAAACCAATTCCATTCAATTCTTAACCCAATTCAACATATTTTAACATAAACAAAACAATACTAATCAAATCTTAACACATTTTACACAATTATACAAATTTAACACAATCAATTCATCTAGTTTACCAAATTTCCTTAACACAATAATCTAAACAATTTCATTCACTTTATCTACATAGTTAATAAATTCATATAACTTCAATTTACATAACCTTTATCTAAAAAATTATTTCATGACTTACATAAGTCATAAAAATTTTACTGAATTATCAACTTAATTACTTATTCATCATATACGCTTCAAATACTAAAAAAACACAACAAACTATATAAATATATTAGTAGAAGCACTTTGACATCATCAAAACAAAGGTGGAACCAACCCTTGGTTCAATAGTCTTGATCCATATAATTTGAAGCACATTTTGAAATTTTCATTGCAAAAACAATTTTAAATCATTTATAATCATTCCAAAAATATTCTTTTCACTAAAAAACTAATTTATACAAGTTCTAAAACTTCTCTTAATTGATTTTATATATTAAGACATTTCAATTAAACTGAAACATTAAATTTGTCATGGTTATGAAAATTTAAGCATTTTACGAAAACATTTTAGAACTTAAAACCCATTTCAAAATCAATTTTCACACTAAAAACTTGGCTTAGTTATATTCAAACACAGTCAAATAACTTTCCAAAGAAATTTTCCAAATTAAGAGGAATACTTTAAAATAATTCACATAATTTCCTCTTGATTACAAAACTCTATACTAATATGACATTCTAAACAAGTTCCTAGTGTAAATACATTAAAAAAACTTAGCTAAATAGTAAAACTCTTGACAAATCTTACATGTATGTTGGTCCTAGATGGCATCTAAGGGGGTGATTAGGTTCAAAAACATTTAAGCAAGAATCACACAATCAATTCAAAAAATTTGTGAAAGCTAAAGTAAATATGAAACAAATAAAATCAAAAGAAACTTGCACTTTATTGAAAATGAAATAAGCAATGCAAATGTAAATTTAACTTATAAACTCATTTTAGGATCAAGAATAACCCTCTCTATATTTTCAAAGGCTCAAGTATAATATTTTGAAAAATTGGTCCAAATCGTTGAAACTCACTCTCTAATCCACCTTGAATGCTATTGAAGACTCTAATCCAGTTGCCTAATGTGAAGAAAGAACAAAAGAAAACAAAACCTAAAATAAAATGTAATTAAGAACTATAAAAATATAAAAACTCTCCTTTTCAATCTGTTCTAGCCACCAAGATCCCCCTTTTTCTATGTTTTAAGATCTTTATATAGGTCCTGGGTTGCTACTAAGGCTTTAAAATGTTTGGCTGTGATTTTTCAACTTTTTCATTCCAAAAATACTACAAAACGAAGAAATTTTATTACCTCTATTTAAGTCCTAAAAATTGACAACTTTTGCCAGTCTTCACATTTGTTTTCTATAACTCCTTCTATACACATCTAATGGCAATGAACTTTGGAATGTAGATTTTGAACATGACGATCTCGATTGCCATAAAATATTAGAATAATCAGAGCTCTAAAAATTCACCTAATACATCATCAAAATCAACTATACTAAAACTTTACTTGTTTGAGTTTATCTTACTCTTCTCTTGATGTAATCTTCATGGCTTGTCATACGGCCATAAAAGTTGGTGTGGAACTTAATAACATGATGCTCTAAGTCTTAAAATTAGTTCCACACCTCTTATACTTCTAGAGGTGCCTTAAAATGCTCACAAAATTTCTTCCATTTACATTTTTATGGACCTTCTATTTTACATATCTCACTTCAGCTTTTTATTTTTCACTAATGGGGTAATTCACTTATATCACTTTATAACAATCTCCCCCTCATAAGTGAATCCACCACCTACATCACTCTCCCTCAATTCATAATCCTCATAAAATGTTATTCCTATTCGATACCTAAGAGGGGGTAAACTAGGAGACTTAAAAA
The DNA here is from genome assembly GCA_028565735.1 of Pinacopodium congolense. Lineage (NCBI taxonomy): Eukaryota > Viridiplantae > Streptophyta > Magnoliopsida > Malpighiales > Erythroxylaceae > Pinacopodium > Pinacopodium congolense. Next base: position 7,056 of record JAOXYD010152618.1, on the reverse strand, counting down.
TTCTCTAAGACAAATTCCTAAATACATCAAAAATCAAAGCACTTTTGCAGAAACTAATTTATAAAAATAGATAACTATATACACAATTGATAAAATCAATACAATATGTAGAAATTAGTAAGTAAATAACTTGTATCTTAAAAAATAATATAAAAAAATTTATACAACAATAAACACAATGAACAAATTACAATACAACTTATAAAATAAAAGCATAAATGTAAAGGAGTAAGGGAAGGAAGAAATAATGTTTATAATAGTTCGAAGATGTCCAGTTTCTCCTATGTCTAGTTCTATACAAACCTTGTAAAGATTTTTCACTATCAGTCAACACAAATAAAACGTTATAAATTATATAAACCTTTTTTTAAAGGGTTAAGGTAAACCTTTCAATCCTTTTTATGGCCAAAGGAGAACATTTTCTCTCAACTATACTATATTTCATAAATACACTTGAAAGAATCTCACTCAAGGTCAATTTAGTGTATTTAAAGGCTCACAAAAAATCAAAATGAATGCAAAAAATCATGCACAAAAATCTCTCAAGGAAAACTCAAACAATACTTCTCAATAAAAGTTTCTTAATGCTTAAATACACTTGAATAATTGATTTCTAAACACTTTGATAATTAAAACTCCATGTAAAAACACTTATTTATAGTTTTTTCTTAACATATTAGCTATTGCCCATTGTGTTTATGCATTGAAAGTCATTTACACATTTTTCCCATTGGTTTTTTAACTGTTGGAGCATAATATTCGCTTCAACTGGTCGACTAGTCACCTGTTTTAGACGGGTTTAAAAAAAAATTCAAAGACTTTCCGAACACACACACACATAGAAAAAAACACTTTTCCAAAACACTTTAACTTATCAAGAGGTTTGTTTCAAAGCTTCCCCACATGAATACCTCTTGATTATGCATCCTACATGATTATTCTAATTTATGAATGTGTCATACATGAATAAGTCTCATCAAAACACCAAAATCAATTTATTGAAATTTACAATAAAAGTTTCAAGTGTTAACCTATATAATTTCTATCTTGTTCTTCCAAAATCTTAAGTCTTGTTCAATCAACATCATGAATTCCAAATTTGCTTCAAGACTCTATAAATTACTTCTTTCATACTTTAACTTAACACCTATCTTTCAAAACTTCAAACACACAAAATTATTAGTCTATAAGGTGTTTTGTCATCATTAAAACAAAGTGAACCTAGGATCTCCCCTTGCTTTATGATGACAAACCATATGATATAATGGCCATAATCAACCAAAAATCATTCAAACATACTTGACATCGCATGATTTTCATTTAAAAATTTGAGTGCAATTAATCCAATTCACAATTGTAAGTAAAAAGTATTCCAAAAATTCAATACTTCTAAAAAAAAAATACTAAAAGCATCAAATTCTAAAAAATAACCAACTCCCCCTAAATTCATCATAATCATGCAACTATTTTTTCAAAACCAATTCTTCATATTTAAATAATTTAAAAAAATTTCCAACTCATTTTTAAATTGGTAACTCCCACTAAATTCGAGCATTTAACAAAAATTAAAGATAAAAAAGTTACTACCTACTACTCCCCTTGAATAAGATATAATATCACATACAACTCTTCGTCTTTTTGGAATCATAAAAAAGATGAAAATAAGCACACTTTAAGACAACACAAATTCTAATCCTTGGTTCATTAACGTGAAACAAGCATTAAAAAACTCAAAATAACTATCATCAATTGTGCCTAGCTCTCTTAAAAAACTATGAACCATTTTTCAAAAATCTAAACTTCACTTAAAGGCATGAAAGAATCATTTTAACAAATGACCTTTCAATCAAAAACATCAATTGACATAAATATAACTCTCACTAGATTGATAAAATTTTTTTACTTCTCCTAAACACATGTATTTTCAAATTTTGAAAGTTCAATTCAAGGAGTAATGAAGAAGGGATGAAAAACACCAAACATGCATCAAATGCCATGAACTAAAAATATGAAACACCCCCTTTCATATAAAGGATTTCAGAAAGTTGCATTACTCCCTAATTTGTTAAAGCAACCTAATGTAGGATTTTAATAAGACTCAATTTCTTGATAGAGTTTCAAAAAGCTCAAAACATATCAGTAGAAGAAAATCATGTTCTATAACCTAATTCTGAGCTATTAATGATAAAATCAGTATTATGATCATAGAACCCATCAAATGTCATCAACACCCATTTCAAAATTTCAAAAATCATTAATTTATTCACACCTTGCAAAAAACATGCATTTTTAACTAAGAAAATTTAACTTTACCTAAGTGAAACAATTTTCAAGTTTTCAAAAATACCTAAAAGTTAACATTAGTAATCTAAATTCCATGTCATGAGCTTTCTAAATCATACTTTAGGGGATTTACAATATGCATGATGTCTAAAATTGATTTTAATGCATTATGAAGCTTTGAAACATTTTATAAGATCAATATATCAAAATAATTGAATAATTTTACAAAAATCTTCTATCAAAAGTACCAAGGTTCCCCCTCAATAAAAACAATGTTTCACATTTGTGAATTTTAACGTATGATCGGAATGGATGAAAAAAAATTAGAAATTATAAGCAATATTTTCAAAAGAGTGCCAAAATCTCCTCATACTTCCTTATACCATTTTTAATGCAATGTAAAAATGACATGTCATCCATAAAACATCTAAGTAATCAAGAAGCACTGAACGTGTTCTATTATTAAACAATCTCATCATATCATTAAAATTGATATAAAAATAATATAAATTCCTTTATTCATGATTTTAAAAAATAAATAATAATTTAGATAGTCTAATCATGCTTATTTCATTCTATAAATAAGGTCAAGGTACATCTCCTTTATCATACATCACCAAATTTCACTAGATTTCTTCTTCCTTGGTTCAACAATGGATCCTGGTGATTTTCCTTTTCTTATGCTCTTGGAGATACCATTGATAGTCCTACACAACAAAGTTAATGTATCTTTGGTACCTATATCATCTTTGATCCTTGAATGTTAGTGGCATACCTATCATAACTATATGACGAAACATTCATAATCCTATCATAACAAAAATGAGCCACATATCCCTAATAGCCATAATGAGTGCAAAAAAAAGGACTACGTATTCTATATGCACATCCCTAATAGCCATAATGAGTGAAAAATAAAGGAGAACGTATTCTATATGCACTTGTATAATTATTTCTAGGTCTAAAACCATTATAAGGATAATGGTTGGAAAATTTTCCTTGAGAAAATGATCTTCTATCACTAAACCTTTAAGGGAGTCTCCTAAATCCTATCCTTTGACTATACATAAGTGCATGATATCTTTGCTTAAGTTATGACCTACTAGTAGATGCATTTTGAACAGACATCTTAGGTGGGGATTCATCTTCGAAGTTAATTCCTTTAATGAAAACAGTCTTGCTAGATGATGACCCATTGTCACTATTATATCCGAAACCATATTTATCGTTAGTCATCTTTTGAGCACTTAGCATAGTTTCAAAATTTTCATTCCCTTTAGTAAAATTTTAAGATATTTCATCTCTTTCTGCAATTAAACATATTTATTTCCTAAACTATCATTATCCTTTATTCTTTCTTTAGTGAAACATATTCATTTTCTTAACTATCATTATCCTTATTTACTGAATCTAGTTCTTGACTAAGTCTTTTATTTTCTAATTTGTACTTATCTAACAATTTTAAAGATTCCTTATATCTAGCATGAAATTCATTCTTCTTCTTAGTTAATTCTTCTATATGTTCTAACACTTCTTCATATGAGTACTTAACATCACATTCATTATCATTATAATAAGAATGAGAAAAAGATATCTCATCGCGTTCGATAAAGCACATCTTTTCCACTTCTTCATTTTTAGAATTGCTTGATTCTTCATTGCTTTCTTCTTCTTTTATTCTTTTTCCCTATTTTCCTTTCCCCCCCCCCCCTCCTTTCCTTCTTGTCCTTCTTCTCTTCTTCTTCTTGGAGATGTAAGCATTGTGATCTTAAGTGACCTTTTACACCATATTCGAAATAGGTTATATTAGTTGATTTATTACTCTTACCTTCCATTTTACATATTAATGCCCTCCCTATTATAAGTTTCTTTATACTCCTTGTGATAAGAGCAAGTTCATCCTTTTCGCTTCCATACAAAGATTCTTTAATTTTTCTTTTCTCCTTCATTATAGCCTTAAATGCTATATTCTTCCTTTTAGGAATGGCTTCCTTTTCTTAGGTCTCCTTCAACCTCATCTCATACGTTAATAGAGAGATAATAAGTTCATCTAGAGGGAGAACATTGAGGTCCTTCTCTTTTTGAATCGCATTCATCTTATGATAGGGATGTATTTTATGGTATTTTCATGTATGTTTTAATATGATTTCATCCCTATTTTGATGTTTAAATGTTTAATTTATATTTCTTTTGAGTTTATATGCAAATTTAACATTAGGGCACAAATACAAGTTAAAGTGACCAAATTTGGAGAAGAATTGAAGCAAAAAGAGAAAGATGAGGCTTGAAAAAACCCACCAATGGTGACGGATGCAAGCATTATTAAAGGAGCAGCCAACCACTTTTGATGGATGAGTTCTAAGTCCTTTAACGATGGTGGATGTATGGGGCCATTGAAGATAAGTAAACCATAGTCGATTGTCTAAGAAATGAAAAAAAAAGGGCAACTTCGGCTTTTGTTTTTCCAAACACATTAAACTTTAGAGAGAACCTATAAAAGGATGGATTAGGAGCAGATTTACAAGTTTTTCTCCCCACTTGGAACATCCTTCATTTTTTGTATATTTTCCTTCGGTTTTTCTTGTGTTTTCATGTTCTTTTAATCCTTTCATGTTTAGTTCCTAGATTAAGTATTTTAGGTGTTTTTTTAATTATCTTTCTACTATTGTTCTTTATATTTTCATTTATATTTCTTATGTATTTTCTTTTTATTATGTTTAATAGTTGTTAAACCTTTAGTTTTTGTTAATATAATGCTTTATCTTTAAATTCTAGCCTTGCCTTTTTCTCTTTATTTCCTTTATATTTCCTTCATTTTATCTTATGTTTTGCTTAATTCTAATTTATGTTATCGTTATTTTTATTATACTAGCTTAGTTTTCTTGTAGGTGAGAAGATATTTTAAAGGATTCATGGATTATAGTTGTGTGATGGGAATTGGAATTGAAATTTTATACTATGATTGAGCTAGAACTTTAATTAAATAAATTAGGAATTATAGGTAGTATTGATCACCCTATTAGGAATTTATAATTCAAATGCTAGTTTTGAGATTTTGATCCATAATTTTCATTAATTGATTTTATAGAGAAACTTAATTAACTTAGCTACAATATTAATTCTTTAAGCTACATAATCCAAGCTTGTTTGATTATGGCCTAGATTAGCCATTTCCTAGTGTGTTAAAACTGTTGTACCAATAAATCTAAAAATCTTGTTCTAGGTTATCACAGGATTAAGGGTAAGTTTTCTATCATAGAGGGCTTACCTAAAAAAGGAGGAACTTAGGATGCAAGAACTTATTGGTGTCTATAAGCTAACATCTTAAGTAAAACACAATATATATTTTTTATGATCAATTGTAATTCAAGAATCTGGATAATATCTTTTGTCCAGGTTTTTTTCTTTACTATTTGTTTCTTGTTATTTGCATTATTATTTGTTTGCTTTAATTTTTTTAGTTGTCTTTTTTTTATTTAAAATTCTTTGAACTAGGGATTTTTTCTTATTTTTTTTTCTTTTGGGCAACATTAGAAATAGCCCAACAATCACTACCAAATCTCTATACAATCGACCCTAACTTGCTCTATTATATGGTTAGTTAGGTTAGTTAGATATTTTATTATTTGATAGCTCACGACAAGTTCTTACTGCCTTAGCTTCCCGTGACTTTGGTAAGGATCTAAGAATCTTCATAACAAGCTTAACATTAAAATATGACTTACTTAGCCCCTTTAAAGCATTATTGATATCAATAAAATGGGCATAAATAGTAGAAATATTTTAACTATGTAACATTTAAAAATTTTCATATTGACAAGTGAGCACTAATGTTGAAAATTTTCATATTGACAAGTAAGCACTAATTTTACTTTCTTTTACTTGATTAATGCCTTTATTTGTGATATCTAGTGTATGCCATATATTGTATGCAGTTTCGAACATAAAAACTTTATTGAATTCATTTATGCTTAGCTCACAATACAAAATATGCATAGCTTTTATATATAGAGAGAGGCTAACTTCCTTTCTTCTTTATCCCACTTAACTTCTTTCTTAGGCATTAATTCATTTCCTATGAGTTTTGAAGGTAAAAGGGATTTTTTTGAAATTATCAACCATGTAGCCTATTAAATAACATGTTATCCAAGTTTTCCAATATAGATAATTATTTCCATCAAAGAAGGGCACTCTATATATATTTTTTCTTTTTAAATTAGTTAAGGGAGTAAAGATGTTCATCTTGTATGTCATATGATCTTTCCTCACAAATTTGTTAGAATTTCATGTATATGAAACCTATGTTTTAATATCAATTGTTAGTCCTATTCAGAACCTAAGAGTGGGGTGAGTTAGAAGGCTTAAAAATTTTCTAAGACAAATTCCTAAGTTCACTAAAAATCAAAAACACTTTTATGGAAACTAATTTTCAGAAACAGATATCTCTATACATAATTGATAAAATCAATCACATTAACCTATTGATTTATAGTGTTTTCTAAGGCTATTTTACATTACCCAATGTCTTTATGCATTAAAATCCATTTAAACCTTCTTCCCATTTGTTTCTAGTCGTTAGACAGCAATATTCATTTTAACTAGTTAACTAGTGTGTAAACTAGTCGATTAATGACACTAGTGGACTGATCTATTAATTGGTCAACTAGTCACTTGATTTAGACTAATTTTTCCAACCAAAAACACATCAAAATCAATTCTAATAAAACTATAGCATTTGCAAACACATAAAAAATGTTTCTTAACATGCGCGGG
>JAOXYD010152617.1:0-24194 GCA_028565735.1 Pinacopodium congolense | reverse complement strand
CTAGGACTATTGCGTATCACAAGTTCATTCCTAACAACAGAATTAGAAATTAAACCTAAGATGGCCAATCTTAAGAATTAATCCTTAATTCATGTCATTTATGTGGAATTCCAATTCAATCTTGACCTAAATCACAATATTTAATCAATTCCTAAACAATTCTCACAATTATTAAGCTAAAATTCCATTAATATCCTCCAACCTAAAATTAAACTAGCTAAACAATTAAAAATCAATTAAAATAAATTACTACGTTATTTACTCAATTAAAAGTAGACCAACCTCAAATAGGTAATAAATCAACTTTCCATTTTTGAAGAGTTTTCAAAAATGCTAAAGTTTTCTTTTCATGAATAGGGTATTTTAGTTCAGTAGAATTGAAAGTGGCATTAATATATTTACAAAGTTTATATTTTGTAGTTTGCTTTAAAGGAAGCTGAATGCTTGAAAACTGTGAGTTGCTTAAATATTCATTATTGATGAATGAATTACTTAAATGCTCATTAGAGAGCGCGATGCTTAAAAGCTCAGAGAGTGATTTGTCAAAATACTAACAAATTAATTAAATATTTAAAGTCACAATATCAGAGACATCAAACTAACAATCATTCTGCATAAAATTTCGCAAAAATGATCTAACCTATAAATGGTATCAGAGCTAGAAAATAGATAAAAATTTATGAATATAAACGAAAAATTAGATCATTTAATTCAAAAATTAGAAGCATCTCAATCATTAGAAATAAATAGTACATTTCTTTCTCAACAAGAAATTCTTATTGATAAAATGACTAAAATTGAAAAATCAATAACTCAAATAGATCAAAATATCGATAAATTATATACTATTGTCTATCAAACTATAAGCAATATTCAAGAGAAATTAAAACTCATTCAAGCAGACATTGATGATATTATTGTAGATAAACAGGATATCTTACATCACTTACAAAAACAATTATCTCAATTATCTGTTATCTTGGAAACAGAAGAAACCAAAGGAAAATAAAAAATAACTCTTGATACTATGTCAATTAGAAGAAATTACTATGTCATTTACTCAATTAAAAGTAGACCAACCTCAAATTGTTCATCCTATAATTCAAAATGATGAAGCAATTTATAGTTATGACTCAAATGATAATCATATCTATACAGAAACAACAAAAGAACCAAAAGACAAACAAATTAAAAAAGATTCAACTTCTGAATTCATACCAGAAACAAGTTCTAGACCAAAAAGATCTCGACAAACACAATATCAATAAGAATGGGAATATCAACTTACTTTTAACTCGGATAGTACTAATCTTAACAGATATGGCTACTATTGAAAGGACTAAAAAAATGCTAAATATCCCACAAGTTATAAACCTAAAGTCATATCTCAAACAAATGAAAATATCTTAGATATAGATTGTATTATAAATGCTGAAGAAGCAGTAACTGACTGGACCAATAAAATATCTCTTTTAATTCAATTAGAAAAACCATTTGAATCAATGGATTTTAAAGTATTCTTTAATTTTATAAAATACCACACAAAAGGAATCGTTTTCTCTTGTTTATTAGACCATGAAGATCGAATTAAAAATCTCGAAACATATAAAAATGCAACATCTACCAATGCAATATTCAATATTATTATGCAAGAAATACATCGTGAATTTTTTGGTAGAGATTATGTAAATCAAGCAGCAATCATAAAAGCAGAAGAATATAAAAAAGCACAATGGCATTTAAAAAATATGAAAATATGTGATCTATATTATTTAAAAGAATTCATTTGTGAATTTAAACGGTATTACTATAAGTTACCTCTTCTATATCAACTTTTATACACCACTATATTTATCAAAAAATTACCTTACCCATTAAATGAAATTACAACAAAAACATTAGCACAAAAAGTCGGAAGAAGGAAGTATTGAACATAATTTAGGTGGCATTGTTACAATAGTTTGAGAAAATTTAGTTGAACAATGTTTAGCTAGTTCTCTTAAGAAAACTTTAAAGCACAAAAATTTAAGATTATGCTATTCTCAAAACACTGAAATACCACAACAATATGGTTGTTAGCCTAAAAGAAAATATAAAAAGCATAAAATATCTAAGCATTCTAGACATTATTATAAACAAAGATATAAACCATATTATAAATGGAAGAAATATCCTTATAATTTTCACAAATAAACGTTTAAACCTTATAAACGATTTTTTCGAAAGAGATAATATAGACAAAATAACCCTTATAAAAAGTAAGCAAAAACTCAAGCAAAATATTGCCCACTCAATAAGAAAAACTATAAATGTTGGCTCTGTAAAGAAGAAGGACATTATGCTAATGAGTGTCCACAACGAAAACAAAAGGCATATCAAGATAAAATATTTATTTAACAATCAACATATAAAAAAAACTTAAAACCAATAGAATCTGAATGCAATTCAAACTCTACAATTAAATTTATTTATATTTACAAAACTGATTATACTCTAGATGACTACTTCTCAAACAATACAATCAAATCCCAACATAACTTTTATTCAAGTATAGATTCAGAATAAACAATTAAATGCTTATATAGATATAGGAGCAACAATCTGCTTAGTAGAAAAATATATCTTAACTAATTGGAAAAAATTAAGTAAACCTTTACAGATTAGAATTGTAGATGGATCATCTCAATATATCTGGTACGTTAGTTATAATAATCATGTTATCATCCAAAGTATGTTTTCATTATTCCTTATATCTACCAACAGACCTCTGGAATACCTTTTATTCTTGGAAATAATTTCTTACACCTTTATTATCCATTTACTAAATATTTGATTTATATTACTTTTAAAACTCCTGAAATACCTTAGATTAAAAAAAAACCAATCATTTTACGTATACCAATTCATCATACTCCTTATCATAAAAAGTTAAAACAAATTTCCAAAGCTTTAAAAGAATTACAAATCCAATTATCTTTCTATCTCACTAATATCTTATCTTATCAATCAGAAGTAGAACACTTAATAGATCAAGTATGTAGTGAAAATCCTTTAGATCATGTTAAAAATATGAATACTAAACTTATTGAAATAAACTCAAAAATCCTACTTAAGAAGTAAATGTCAAAAACAATATTCCTTATACCCAAATAGATGTACAAGAATTCACAACAGAATGTCGTGAACTCTTAGAAAAACACTTTATTTCTCCTAGCAAAAGCAAATATTCAGCCCCAGCGTTTTATGTCAACAATCATAGTGAACAAAAACGTGGAAAAAGAAGAATGTTTATTAATTATAAAGAAATAAACAAAGCAACCATTGGTGATGTATATAAATTACCTCGCAAAGATTACATCATTACAAAATTAAAAGGTCATAACTGGTTTACAACTTTAGATGCTAAATCTAGCTATTGGCAATTAAGATTGCATGAGAATACTAAACCTCTCACTGCATTCTCATGTCCTCCTCAAAAGCATTTTGAATGGAATATTTTTCCAGTCGGATTAAAACAAGCACCAGGTATCTATCAACGTTTTATGGATACTAATTTAAATAATCTTGAAGCATTATGTTTAGCATATATTGATGAAATTATCATCTTTTCAAATAAAGATAAAGTAGATCATTTTTCAAAAGTTAAGCAGGTCTTATATCGATGTAAATAAAAAGGATTAATCTTAAATAGAAAGAAAATAAAACTAGCACAACAAAGTATTGAATTTTTAGGAATTCAATTTACTAATGGTTACCTCACACTACAACTTAACATTCTTGAAAAATTACAACTATTTCCTACACAATTAAAAATTGTTACTGAAGTACAACAGTTTCTTGGCTTACACAATTATATTTCTGACCAAGGTTTTTAAAATCTTTAGCAAAAGAAAGAAAGAAATTATAAGTAAAATGTAATACAAAATATCAGTAGCCTTGCATTGATTCCGATTCATTATTTGTGTAAAAATTATAGGATATTTGCAAGCATTTACCTCTTTTATACAATTACTCTCCTACTGGTTATCTAATCGTTCAGATTAATGCAAGTAATGATACTTGGGCAGGATATCTCTTAGCTTATACTGCAAAAGATAAACAATTGTTAAGAAATTCACCCTCTCAGCATACAAGCAATTCGCTTTCTGAGCATACAAGTAATTCGCTCTCTAAGCATTTAAGCATCTCACTCTCTAATGAGCATTTAAGTAATTCATTCATTAATAAGGAATATTTAAGCAACTCACAATTTTCAAGCATTCAGCTTCCTTTGAAGCAAACTACAAAATATAAACTTTGTAAATATATTAATGGCACTTTCAATTCTACTGAATTAAAATACCATATTTATGAAAAGGAAACTTTAGCATTTTTTAAAACTCTTTGAAAATTGAAATCTGATTTGTTACCTATACATTTTTAAGTACAAACAGATTCTCAATACTTATGTGGATCTTCAAGATGTAATATACGAAGAAATTATAACCAGGGTCGACTTATTAGATGGCAATTAGAATTACTCCAATATAATTATACTATTAAATACATTGAATCTGCTAACAACTTTCTTGCAGATACACTTACTCGACAATGGAAGCATGTATGAAAACAATTCAAGAATTAAAAGAAAAAGTAACTCGCAGACAAACTGAAATTTAGCAAACACAAAAGCAACTCGTAGCATGGCAACGAGAAGTAAGTCAGCTCAAACAAGTTATATCTATCATTGAAACACAATATTCCGAACCTTCAGAAGCCTCAATAAGAACTCAACCTGAACCACCAAAATCAGTATCGGCTACACCTATTACTCTAAGCCAAATACCCCTTTTAGATCTTGTTTAACCAAATCTAGGGCTTACGACCTACACAAGCACAAATACACAAGTACCTTAACCAGTCAAATACCATGTAATCTTTAACCGTCCAAATCAAGGCATATATTCCCAGTGGATGCACGCAGCCTAATATATACGAGGTCAATCTGTTATTCATAAAATCTATAAGACCAAAATCGAAGCCTAAAAAGCCCTCGCTGACTACAAAGCCTAACAAACCTTCATTTCTCTTAAAACCAAGTATTCCGAAGTAGAAGTGAAACCTAGCATCACTTCGCCTCTCAAATCACTAGGAAAGAAAAAGCATGTCAATATGGATTGAATTAATTCGGTTCCCACCAAATCAACGAGCAAGAAGTAGTCTGTATTACACAAGAAGTATTCATGGAATTTTTTTAGATAGTCAATAACTGGGCTGATGAACTTCGAGAACAACAATTCTATCCCATAAACTGAGGAAAACTTGGACCAAAGATAATCATACTCCCTGAAGTAGATCCCTTAACAACTTATCTCTTATTTGAAATAAGTCTCGTAGACACTATCTATTTCCACAAAACAACTATTTTTCAATATTTCTTAGTAGCCTTTACCTCCATTATAAAAGGTTATCAATCCCACTTTGCCAAAGACCACGAAGTATTTCTCAAAAATTTCAACAATTATCCCTTTTTCAATTCTGAATGCAACTTAATCACTCCCCAATTTGCTTTTATCCAAATGGGTATTAGCAACAAAAACAACCCAGCCTTAGACAACGCACCAACTTATGACATGACTCCTCAAATTCTCACTACTTTTAACATTAACAATCTTGAAGGAGTATTCCAAAGCATTCAAAAAATCACAAAAGGAGCCTTCTACTATATTACCTACCGAGGATTTAATATCCTTAAAATCACCACATTTAGGGATCCTATTCGTGATAATTCTCTATTTCTCAAACAAAATTCTGAAGCCCCATTAATCAAGCTCGATGGGATATATGCCACACTACCTCTCGAGATCAAGAATGCCATTTGTCATCATCTCAAAGCACATCCACCACACAGGTGTCCTTTTTGTAGTGGCCTCGACAAAATCATTCTGCCATTACCTCCTCAATCACCTACCTCTGATGACATGGAGCCTGTTGTAGGGGATGAAATGACAAAAAGCATTATGCTTTATCCAAAGCACCCCGCACATGGCCAACTGGTCCCAGTACTTCTTTTTCACATGTATAATTTAAATAATTGTCCTCTTTTCCTTTCGATTGTAAAGTAAGAGACCACATTTCTTGGCCGAATCTTCCTATTTATGTGTCTTTTCCTTTTTCCTGTTCCTCGATAATGGGATGTCCTTGCAGATTCCCTTATCGCCTATAAAATGTAACTCCACATGAGGGGAAGGATATGGAGTTTTTCCTACTCTTCTCTCTCTCTCTCTCATAAAATAAACTTTCAAGTTATCTCTCATCATCTAAAGCATTCAGCATTTAAGTATTTTATATATACAAATATATTAAACTCATTAAGCAACCAGCTAAAGGAAGTAGACTTGATCCTGCAGAAAGCCAAGGTGGCGTTGGAGAAGGGAAACACCAAGTCAGTATTCCTCAAAGCAGGTACTGAGTTTAATTACAAGTATATATGTCTTAACATGCTTGTTTATCATAACTTAAGCATGTTTTCATTTACTTATCAATCCTCTGATCTCTTATGCATGATCTTATTTTTGTAATTATGTATTTTGAATATCAACATCATTATACTTATAATTGTATCTATCATAAATGTATTTATTATTATAGATTTATAATTTGTGATTAGATATTTCATGACATTCATCTACTATTAATTAATTTAGGATTATCATTTAATCAAATTCAACTTCTATATAACGCTTATCTTTCAGATTTATATAATGATAAAACACAACTTTTATACTTATTTCAAATACGAATTAATTATTTTCTTTTATCTCAGGAGCAAAAACAACATATCCTTATTTCTTTTCATCAATTTACAAAACATTATCATGAACATATCCCCACCTCAACCTTAATGGCTATCTGGAGCAAATGCCTCAAATTAGTCAACCAAGTAGATCATCATGAAGAATTAGTAAGAGAATACAACAGAACAGGAACCTATTTCCGAAATCAGTGTATCAACTATCACCATCGATTCTATCCTGAACAAAGTAGATTTCCAAATCCTAATCAAGCAAAACTAGAAGCTAAAGCTAATTCAGCAAAAGGTTCTAAAAAATTCTTTGAAAAACTACTCACTGAAACAAAATGGAATCTCCAATATCATTCTAGATATGATCATCCTACTCCTCATCCGATTGTAAAAGTAGCTCTTATGAATTTTCAATATTCTCCTCTGTAATTATCGTGACAAATCATTATTGCCCTATCTGTACTCAATTTAACACTTTTTATCAAAATATCTCTTCTCGTGTTGAATCTCTCTATCATTGTTTTTTACAACTAAACCTTTAAATTCAAGAAATCAAACATTCTCATAATAATCCATTATTTTTATCTTTAGTAAATCAAATACAACATATTGAAAATCTTTTAAATAAAATTATTGATGAAATAAAAATTTTAAGACATGATTCTATTATGCATTATTTCACTCATTTATAAAATGTTAGCCAAAAAAGTTTTTAAAACAAAACTCAAGCATTTAAAAAATAACCGTAAAAGATGGATCTTTCATTTTCAAGTCATTTTAGAAAATCATTGCCTACAAGAATTTTATCTTATTCCTCATCAGCAACATTTTATTCAATAAAGAATTAACACTTTAGCAATTCAAGTAACTCAAATCTCTAAAAGAATTAGACTTTATTCCTCTCATTTAGCAAATCTAGCATCATGACAAACACAGAACATCATATAAATTGAGCTATTTATCATTTTGAAATGATAGATTTTTCTACTAAAAATAATAGACAAATTTGTATACAAGAATTATAAGACAGTATTAATGAATATCATGAATTAGAAACAGAATTAGAAGAACCTCAAGCATTTCAAAAAGAAATTCTTTTATTTCCATACATGATTAATGCAATTCGACCAATGGATATTTTTGATCCTCCAACTGCTCCTCCTCCAACATCTCTCGACTCTCCTGATTAAATGGAACCATCGTCTTCAACTTTTACTCAATAAAATACTACATGTACCGAATGCAAATCATTGTCAACATAATCTTTATTATAATATCTCTATATATCAAAAGTATCTTAATCAAGCTTAATCTAATCAAAAAGCATTTGCAACAGACTATTTCAAATTAAGACTTACTAAAGGAAAAAATTATGATTCAATCTTATGCTCAAGAAATTCCTACATTAAAATAAAAATTTCATAACCATTTTCATAAATCTCATCAAAATCTCCCAACACCTATAGAAGAAATATTTCCGAACTAATGACATCTCCTTCAGATATCTTAGAACTAGACAATTTACAAGTAAAAGAAAATACAGGTTTCCTTCATTTAGATGCAATTATTTCTCATGATAAACTTGAACATATAGCTAAAGCACAATTAGACCTCAAAGACAGACAAGATATCAAAATTCCTTCAAGATTAAAAACATATTTGATAGGCAAAATCTTATTTATTATGGAAAAATCTTATCTGAAACTCCAATCCAAATAGAAAATTGCCAAGGCATGTTTCATATTAATCTTATCGATGAAAATCAAATCTCTAAGCATTTACAAAGTATACCATCTATCAATTATTCAAATCTTAATACAGTCAACCTATCAAGAAGGAATAGATTCTCCTATATGTTTAGCAATTTTAGATGAAAGAATGACAAATCTAAATAATCAAGTCATTGTAATTATGAATTCAAATCTTACTTATAAGAAAATCAAGTTTAATACTCGATTAAAACTCAATCTTCCATTAATATCCCATAATATGTACAAAGCTATTACTATGGCATATAAATTTCAAGAAGCCAACCTTATGAAACCAGGACAGTATCCTTTTTCTATTACTTATAACATCAATTATGCTTTAACCAACTCAGCACATAGTATTGAATTCAAATCCACAGACCGTATCTATCTAGATTCATTATTCAGCAATATAGTAAAAATAGGAATATACAGTACTCCTCAAATTATTGAAATTCCTGCTATACATCAACCACTCTCTTTAATTCAACCTAAAAATCTTTTGATAATTCCAGTACTAGTCAAGGCATAAATCAAGAACTAAAATTACAAAAAACATATGCTTTTAAATTGGAGAAACCTCTATCTTATATTCCTATCCAACAAGCAACTACCAAAACTGAGTTACAACAACTTAATCAACAAGTCCAAAATTTGGAACAAGTAACTCTACAAATTAAATCTCAATTAGGAGAATGAATCAAGATTGTTTTTATTGTCAACAATTCATTCAGAATATAAATAAACAAGAACAATTACTAAAACAATTAAAAACATATCATTTGTATAATAAATATCTTTCATATTTTAAGTATAAAAAACAAAACAAAATTAACAAAATACTAACAAATTAATTGAATTAAAAAAATAAATGAACACTAAATATAATTAATTAAAAGAAAACAAAACCTAAAAAATTAAGAATTATAAAGGAAAAAAACAAAAAATTGACCTTTAATTTAACGCAAACACACATTATTTAAGCTACTATTTAATTAACTAAAACTTAATTTATCAAAACATAAACTAACTTTCTAAATAAAAATTTCATATTATAAAATTAAACAAAAACTAAATTTTAAATGAATTAAAACTTAAGAACATGCATAGAAACTAATTACTAAAAAAAGATAAATCAAATACTAAATGGTTAATTGAAACTATATGAAATAAAACCTTAAACAACTTCATAATTAATCAAAAATAAATCTAGAATTATTATTCATATTTGAAAGTAAATAATGTTTAAATTTTGGATCAGAAAATTAAAACACAAAACCGAACTAAATAAACAATAACCAAAGTTTAACTAATTAAATAATAAAGCAAATCAGAAATTAAAAAAAGTAATTCAAACGAGTGAACAAACAAAACTCGGACAGTGAATGAAAGCTGAAATAACAAAACCAAATAATGTTGCAAACAAAAGTTACATACAAGTTAAAATAATGCCATAGGTGAATAGAACTTTAATTGAAATTAAACTTAAAATTTTAGTGCAGCAACTCCTCTCTTGGTTGTTTCCTGGTGCGTCATCCTCTCCTCATGTAGCAGCTTAAAGCCCGTCTCCTGGTGAAGCAACTAGACCCCAACCCACTAACCATACGTCCACCTTAAAGCACTCCAAGCCAAAGCTACAGCCACAAGGCCACAGCTTCTCACATGTCTACTTGTTGTCCTCGTTTGCCTAGGGATTCGTGTATATTTATGCCAAAAACCCTTCCTACTTGTATTGTCCAAATTTTCAACTCTCTTTTGTAATGCTCCTCTGCTCACCGTTGTAAGAGGTGATGAGCTCATCACAAGCTATCAAATAATAAATTCATAAATATCCAAACTATACAATAATGGTGAGCTAGGGTCGAACCAGAAAGAGTCGGGATGCAAATGTTATTTCAAATGTTGCAAGAAAGAGAAAATAAAACACCTTGAATAGATGAAAGAAAGATAAACTAAGATTTAAAAGATACAAATAGAGAGAAAAACACAAAATCGATTTGGAAAAGTAGAATAACAATAGAAAAGAAGTGGGTTGGAGATATCTTTAGGATTTTTGGATGATCATTGATCCTTGAATATAAATAAGAGATACTCTAGTCATGGTGTTAGCCTATAGGCTTGAATAAGCTCTCAAGCCCTCAATTCCTCTAAGTTAGACAGTTCTAACAAGCTCTAGAAATGCCCCTATCCCCATCTATATCCTAGAACAAGCTCTCTAACTTTAATAGTGAAGACACTTTAGGTATTAAGGAACAATTAAGTTAGGCCACCAACTTACAAGCTCGGAAGGTGTAACATAAAGGTATAGAACCCTAGGTATGTTGATTAAATATTCTGATAAATTCAACTAACCTATTGCTACTTTTGGGAATTGCTATGGACTATTACGTATCATACACTCAACCCTAGCTTTTGGATTAAGAAATTACCTAAAGGGTGACCCAGCCTAGAGATAACTCCTATTTCATGACATTTTCACTAAGTTCCAAACCAACATAGACAAACAAGTGCCGAATTACGTGTACTTCAACTCCATTCTCACAATTCTCATCCTTCCATACTTCTAATATCTCCAAACCCCTAAAATAACTAGCCACACTTGATTAAACTACCTAAAAAAAAGATTAAATGAACATAAATCATGCTTAATTAATTAAGACAAAAGCTGGAAAATTTAAAACCCTTATTGAAAAACAAAATTGAACACTTACACTAACACAAACTTAAGTTAAACTAAGGTATTAATTGATTAGCTAAAACCTAATTCAATAAAGATGAAATTAATATTCTAACCAAAATTTCCAGCACCTATTACTTGAATAAAAACTAAAATTACTTTAAGCAAGACCTAAAAATAAGCACCAATTGTTAGTTACCAAGCATCAATGAACTAAGGAAACTATGAACATGAAAACTTCATGGAATAACATTTAATCCAAGCTGAATTTTAATCAAAAAAATATTAAAAAATATTAAAATCTAAAGCTTAAACAAGAAAGATAAAAGCTGGAAAATTGATAACTAATCTATGAAATCAAATTCAACTCTTTATCTAATGAAAACTTAAGTTACTTCAATTAATAACCAATTATCTAAAACTTAATTATCTAAAACTTAATTTAGCACTTTAACTAAAAATTCCAAATTTAAAAATTAAACAAAAATTGAAATTTAAATGAATTAAAACTTAAGAACATGCATAGAAACTAACTACTAAACATAAGTGAACCAAACACTATATGGATAATTTAAACTATATGAAATAAAACCCTTAAATAACTTTAATACTTAATCAAGGTATATATGAAATTATCATTCAATGTTTGAGTTTGAAAATAAAACAACATTCAAAAATCTAAATGAAACAATAATCAAACATCAAGTAAATCTATATTTTCAGCTAAGGAAAAATCAAGCAATTCAGATGAAGCAAAACTCTGCAATAAAGACGACATTAGCAATTCAATCTAATAGGAAATTAAAACCAAAGCAAGAACAAGTGTAAATGAAATAAACTCCAAGCTTCTAACCATGAATCATATCTACAAGAACTTGATTCCCATCCTATGGAGAAGAAGACAAGAATCGCATACCATGGGAGAGCTCCTCACGTTTTCAGCCAATCCTCACCAAGCTCTCTCCCATTCATCCCTCTCTATTCTCTTTTCTTATCTTGTTTCTATGTGCAGCCACCCAAGCTCCAAGCCAAGCCTTAAATCAATGTGTCCAGCTTACTATCATTGATGGAGAAAAAGACAATTACAGCCCACCATAGATGACTCCACTCCCTTCTTCGAAAAGATTTAAAGTCTCTCTTTCGTGTCTCTTGTTTTTTAACTCACTATACAATTGCCACTCTCTCTTTTGTCTTCTTATTCTCTAGGTTTCTTGTTAATTAAAACTCATGCATGCATGTCTCCTTAAATAGTGTTGTTTGTAGCTTCAAAGAGAGTGCGAAGTGTGATAATCAAATGATGTTTTTCTTAAAGTTAGATGCCATTTTTTGAGCTTTCAAAATGCAAGACCTCTTCATTCAATTGTAAGACTCCTCTTCAATGCCTCTAATCACTTTTAATCTTCTTATTTTCTATATAAATTTGTGTCTAATAATTAAATCTGCATCAAAACATCATCTAAACACAAAATAAGAATTTAAGAAATAAAATGGAGTTGAATTCATATTTAAATACATATAAAAATATCATGTAATTCAACTCTATCAGGAGGCAATCTAACGATTTTTTTATTGTTTTTGTTTTCTTTCATTTAATTTTACTTTGATTATTAGACAGTGTTGCATATAGGTTACATTCTAGCATGTTTAATTAGAATTATTTTTCATATGTTTTTTATTTATGTTTCTCTGAGTTTTGCATCACTCTTCAGTGCTTGAGTGATCCAAAGTTTCTTAATCTTATATAAGGTAGAATTTGATATGCTTTAAAACACAATTGAGAAGCAAAATAGCAAAATTTTAAGGAAAATATCATGTTCAGGGAGCAAACCATGATATTTGTCTATAAAGGTGTGACCTTCCTCGTAGGAGAGAGGGGTAGGACACACATATACCTGATCGCTTCCCATGTATTTCACTCACCTCTCATCCCTTTTTCAAATCCCACATCTTTCTACACTTTTCCAACCTATAATCACTCTTAAAACTTCATTTTTATGCACCAATCTACTAGTTTTTCATCAAATCAACAAGGTATGTGCTTCGTCTTTGCATTAAACATTTAACAATTGGGGCTTGTTTCATGAACTAGGGCGTATTCTATTTGGTGTGACTTTTCATCCTTTTTTTAAGTTTAATTTTTAACTTAGGATGTTCTATCACATAGATTAACCATTATTTAACATTAGCCACTTACCTATATATCGATATTCGTGATTTTTCATATGGTTAGAGGTGTTAATAAATATGAAATTGAATACATTGTTCACCTCTATATATGGTTTCCATGTTTTATTACCATTTATTTTACCACTTTTGATTATTAACATTCTATAGGGTAAGATGTTGAATGAAATTTGAATGAATGTTAAGGTTTAGAGTAGATATGGATTTGGATTTGATGTGCATTAGGCTAGAATGGGTTTAGGATGACATGTAGTTTTTCAATTGGGAGTATTAGGATCTGTCATTCCTAAAAGAGGCTATACATTGCTTTTAATTTATGAATATCTTTCCCATTACACTTAATTGATGATTTTAGTATGTGATTCTTATAAATTAACTTGGGTGGTCGATGCTTGTAAACAATGTTTAAATCTTACACTTGCTAAAATGTTGAAGCATACTATGTGATTGAGTGTGCAGTGTGTCAATACTTGGTATATGTTCATTGTGGAACCATGCCTAGGAAGCAAATGAAAAAGAGGAATCATAGAGATAAGGCCTCATCATCTAGTAGCACTGACACTAAACTAATAGTTCTGAGATTCAATAGCTCTGAAGCGTTAGCAAAATACAATGAGCTTAAGAATCTTTTAATTGAACCGACTAGATACTTGAGCTTTGAAGACTTGGAGAGTCTGGGACTAGTGGATTTTTGTTAGGTACTTATTCAAAGTCATAGGATGGGATTCCTTCATAGAGACAAGAGAATCAAGTTACGAGAACTTGTTATGAAAATTCTTAACCACCTTTCAATTTAAGAAACAACTAGTAAAGATGAAAGACGATGATGTGATAAAGTCCCAACTAGGTGGCCAACAATTCTCCATGTCATATTGGGAGTTTGGCATAATCTTAGGAGTGCAAAGTTTTGCATTTAAAGACTTGCCATCAATTAGGAATGCTAAGTTGGATTTTGAAAATCCAACTAAAGTTTCACAGTTTAGGATAGAATTAGAGATGGGGAGTTCTAAGAAAGTGTAATAAAGAGCACTAATATTGTGTCTCTAGCACTTAGGCTTCTTCATCAACTAATTAAATTTCCCATAGGTGAGACACATGAGAATTCTAGGGAAATGAATTTAGGTGAGCATATTTATCTATAGGGCATAACTAATGGCATGAACTCTGACATAAGGGGTGCTCTTACTATTCATGTCAGATATTACAGTAAGGAGATAAGAGGATTACTAAGTGGATCTTCTTACATTATAAGGTTGGCTATGAACTTGGGACTTAGGTTAGATGCAGTGGATCTAAGAAAGATGATAAATATGGAACCCTATGATACCTCTATATGGATTAGGATTGGCTTGTTAGGGGCATCTTTAGTTTACAAGAGCTCAACCTTTATCAAGTGTGCAAGAAACTAGTAAGGAGATTGAAGATAATGATTATGATGCAGATGACGTCAAGAACACCAAGGATAAACCCTCCATATGTCTAAAAATATCTTTTACTACTCGATTTATCTATTACACATTGAAATTATGGAACATCATTCTACCATTAACTCTAAATGGGTAATGCTCCATCAGTTATAACAAATCTGATAGGAGGAGGAATAAAGGCAAACACAGGGTGACTAGAGGTTGTAACAAGCTTGGTGGTAATGGTTTATATGGTTTCATCATCCATCACTACCACTACTAGTTGATGACTAACGAATTTCTATTTAACTAATTTTTATTTACATCATTGCAATTTTTTTTGTTTTTGTTTGCTTTCATTTCATCATTTATATTTTGTTTTAATTATTCAAACTAATAGGATTTAGTTTTTTTTTTCACGTTTTTGTTGTTTATCCAAATTGATATAATCCTTTAGAAAGCTTGTACTTCAGTGTTAGTATCAGGTAATCGAAAAATAAGCCCTGATAAATTTCTCCAAAGCTTTAGTCACTTGGAATAGACTACAAGTCTAATAATTCATACATTCATATTGGATTTCAATTTTCAAGGGATTCATGTTCTCATTTCCTTTTTACACTTTCTATGCTTTATTGTGTTCTCCCTCAGATTAGGGATAATTTGAATTCAATATGCGAGGGAAGATGAACTTGATTAGCTACTTATACCACACACTTGATTTGTTTTAAGTCCAATGGTGATTACTTAGATAGTCTATCTTAGAACAATTTTGACCTCTAGTGGATTGTTAATTATTGTATTTGAATTCAAATGATGTTTTTAATGTAGTTAACCATTGATTAATTCTGTAGTGATTTCTAACCCAAAAAATATTTGCATGTGTTTTGGATGATTGTTAAGGGTTAAATTGATAGAGTTTTTATTGATTATTTGTTGAATTATGACCCTTAATTCAGTACTTAAGTGTTGAATTTATGTTTTACAATGTTTGATTTGAAAATGGTTGATAAAAATTGAATATTAGATTTAAATTAATGAAGAAATGGCATGTTCTGGGCCACTAATGGTGGTTTGGAGAAACATTTATTGATGGTCCATAGGCTCGCATTGACGAAGTTAAAAATAGGATATTAACCCCCTTCTTTCAATGGCGACATTGTTCTTTGAGTCAACCTGTCATTGTAGTTAAAGAAAGACAAATCAACCACCAAATCTCCACAATTTTATTTGAATCATGCTTCCAATTAATGCATTTTTTTCTAAAGACCAAGTGCGAGGTCTGGAAGCTACAAAAAGGGTTAAAAACACAGGAGATACATAGATAATGAGAGGAGATCAGATCTAAAATATCATAGGTTTCTCTAGCTTCCCTCTTAGATAGTTCTTAGTGTTACTAGGCTCAAATCTGAGTTGTTTTCTAGGATACCAAACATTAGAGCTTGATGTTAAGACATTGATCTGAACTTGAAAATCATCTTATGGAATTTTCTTTCTTAGATTATTTATGTTATTCTTCTTTGTTCATAGGTAACAAAAGTGTTGTTTTGCAGTTTATATCTCTTCTTGTTCTTTGATTTTCAAAACCTTTTCTTGATGATTTATACCTATGTTGGAGTCTAGATCATGTGAAGAAATTTATGGATCATGTAGGAGATATTCTTATGGGCTTATAACTTCTAAACTCATTATTTAA
This sequence comes from Pinacopodium congolense, assembly GCA_028565735.1. Taxonomy (NCBI): domain Eukaryota; kingdom Viridiplantae; phylum Streptophyta; class Magnoliopsida; order Malpighiales; family Erythroxylaceae; genus Pinacopodium; species Pinacopodium congolense. Next base: position 7,702 of record JAOXYD010152617.1, on the reverse strand, counting down.
GCTCTTGTATTCAGATTAAAAAAACCATGCTGCTTAATATGACTATTTTCTATGTTGTGTTGAATATCTATGGCTAATTCAATTTTTTAGCTAAGGACTGGTGCATAAATGAATTGATTGAGATTTTATCGATGTTTAAGGGATTGATTTTTTCTTATTGAATGGCTTAAACATCTGATTTTAAACTGACCACATAAGACTAGAGTAAAAATAATAATCTAAGACTTGAGAAATCAACTTAGGTGATTGGAAAAATCAATAAGCAACACAAATTAATCGTTGCATGACTAATCCTTGATTATTTGTTAGATTTTGATTTCTAAGATTAGATTTCCAGAAGTTACCTTTTTAATCTTAAGGCCTATTAACTAAATTTATATATGACCAAAGTTGAAAGTAGGATTACTAGAGAAAAGGCATAATCTTAACTATAGTTTCACTTAATTTTATAAAGACGCTTTAAATCAGCCCCTAAAAATTGTTAATTGCTCAATTAATTCACTAAAAATCTAATCCTTAACTAATTTCCACAATTTGGTAATTTTTTAAAGCACTTAAGAAGTCATTTTGCATTGCTTGAAGCAAGCTAAGTTAAGTTAGCAATTGTTAGCTTTTTTATCAATCTTTTAGAATTTCCAAAATAATTATAAGCTAATTAACTTAAAAATAATCAATTATCCCTGTGGGACTGATACTTGGGGTCTTAACAAATCTCCACTTTATTACTTGTTTGATAGGTGCACTTGGCTGCACGTTAGTTAATTTAAAAGTAAAAATTGTTCGAAGTCTTAAGTCACCTAACCTACCAAACAGTGACCCATATGTATGATATTAAGTTTCTAAGGATGTTTCATGTAAATTTTTATGCAGATTTGGAATAAGATGCTGTTAATGCCTAAAAATCAAAAAATATATATATTAAAAATATATGTTGTTTAAATTTCTCTTCGCTCGATTTCCACTGATAAAAAGGTCAAAGTTTATGAGTAGTGATAATAGCTATTTTAGAGGGTGACATGGCCAAGTAACTAGGGATATTCACAACCAAATTTTCACCTTTGTGTTAAAAATTTAGATGACATTTAAAATAGGCTAAAAGAGTATCTTGGTTGAGTAATTGGGGGGGGGGGGGGAAGTTTAAAAAATTGTAATTAACCTCATGTTAAAAGACTAAGTGACCTCTAATTAATTGTTCTAATAGTAGTTTGTGTTTTTCTTTGGTAATCTTTAACATTTTTGACCAATTTTGCTTGATGAACTATATGAAATAACTTCAATGCTTGAAGTTGTGCATTAAAGGTTGCCTCTTTACTAACATTGTGATTGCATGCGATAATAATATTTTTATCATGACAGTATGGTGATATGTGCACTAAATAAATAGCATTGATTTGAAATTTTATTGTACTCAATTAGCTTTCAACTCTTAATCAATATTGTTTTAAGTTACTGTTTAATCTAATGCTTAAGGATAAGTAATCGCTCAAGTTTGGGCGTAATTGATAGCATCCAAATTATACGTATTATAGGAATGCTTTCATTGCAATTATCTCGATTTTATTTTTTTTATAGAACTTTGATGAGTAATTAGATACACTTTTAGAGTTAGAAGGGAAGTGGAATCAATTTTGGTAGTAAGAGCATTAAGTTAGGAAGCTAACATCAAATTTCAAGGCCAATGGATGAATGAGAAAAAACGCATCGTGAAAAGACCATGTGAAGTAAAGAGTTGTTGGACCATACTATAGCCAAGCCCACCAACATCGGCCTACTCATGATATCCGTCTAGAGAATCCCATAGGAAGTGCTATGGACATTGTTTATTAGCTTTCACTACATTGCAAGTATATAGGTTATAACTTATAGTATAACAAATATCGATCCTACAACGATTGAATATAGACACCTAACAATTTGAACTGCATTTTGTTTAAGGCAAACCAAAATTATAGAGACTAAAAATTAAACTAAACTAGCAAATTCAATAGATCAAACTGTAGAAGAAAGAAAAAAAATCAAATTATTCATTGATGAAGACTTAGGGATTATTCTATCCTTGTTTATCCTTCTTTTACCTTATTGATTTAATTGTGTTTGGTCCTACATATCCAATAGCTTGATTACCCTCTCTAGAGATCTAATTAATTTATTCAAATTGAAACACTTACAAGCCAAAATGCAACCACTAATCCTAAACATGCAAACAGATTTAAAGAAATTCCAAGGAAAATTAAAAAGAAATAAGATATCTCTTCAATTATGTGTTATCCTAATAATTGTAGATTCGTTAGATTACCAACTATTGTTGTGCAACCTAACTAAAATAAATAAAAACAATCTCTTGATTTGAAGTGATTATAAGATCAACAATTAATACAAACAACTATGTGTTAAATGAATAAGATAAAAGTTGAATAACAATTCAAGAATATGCCCTAAACTAGATCTAGCATTCTATAATCATGTTTATCAAAACACTGTTCAAATTCAACATCAAAAGGAAAGAAATGGAAAGATAAATAATGGATGTAATTGGAGAAACCTTTGCTAGAACATCTAGATAGCTTCTTGATCTTGGGTTTCTTGATGCTTTTTTATAGTTCTTAAAGTATATGTATCTGTGGCATGATTTAGTGTTTTTTTTACATAGGTTTTAAGGGTAATTCCATGTGATGTTGCTAAGCTATTTCTATGTTTTCCTTCATTTTATAGTTTTTTGGTGGAAATTTTGACATACATTTGGAGTTAGAAGAGGTGTGGAATTAGTTTGGAGAATCAAAGCATCATGTTATGAAGTTCTAAACCAAATTCCAAGGTTATTTGATCATCCATGAATAGTGCATAAAGGAAAGATCAAAAAGAGTTTAGTTGAGCACCAGATTTGGTACAGCTAAATTGGGGAAGGCATTAGTTTCACTTATAATGCTCCAAATGTTATGAAATTTTATGTAGTGTTATAAAAAAATTATTGGAAACATAAATATCAAACTTTATGACCATGGAAGGTGTGTAGGAGAAGTTATATCTAAAAGTCTGAATAGAGCTACTAGTTGTCAGAGGAGTAGAAGAGCAAAGAAACAAGAGAGGGGAGGCCACAATTGTGTCATGATCCTGGTACCTCCCATATATCCAAAAAGAGACCACGATCATGGCTAAGGTACCATGATTATAGGCCCCCATGCTTCTGCCATATGCTAACCATGATCATGGCAAGCAAGCCAAGATCGTGCCAAGTGGTATTCACTTCTAAAGCAATGATCAAGGCCCAAATCCATGATTCTGGCTAACATAAATTCATGACAGATGGCATTTTTGGACTCCTCCAACATATTTAAAGGCTTAGAACCCTAGGATCCACCAACCATTCATGAAAAAGGTTTTCTATAAATATAAGAAACAAGTTGCAAAGGTCTTTAAGAGGAGAAACAAAGATCAATCATTAAGATTTTATGGAGTTCAACACTTTTCCAAATTTTCCAAATTAGGGGAGTAAAGATTTCATTCTTTTCATTTCTATCTTTTTGTATGGATATTATGGTTGTTTTTATTGAGTTAATTTACATTATGAGTAGTTGAAACCTCTTGTAGGAATTACTTTTTTGACTATTTTGTGAACCTCTTATTATTGATTTAATGAAAAGGTGTTTATGAAATTTATTTTGCTTCAACCTTGCAATAAATTGAGAGATTAAGCTAGGAAAATTATTGTTGTGTGTACAATGAGAGTTGGCATTCAATAGACCTATAAATATCAAGTTTATTAATCTATTGAAGAGAGATCTTAATCAATTATTAAAATGCTTATAAGATTGCTTCACAACTAGCTAGGTTTTTAGGAAAATGTTTTAGAGGTTAAAAGATCGCAAGACTAATTCTATTTTATTCAACTAAGGAAATTTAGTTAAACCTTTAGAGACACTTTGGCATTAGGGTATCTTAGGCCAAGCGTAATTGAATCAATAAACAAAGAGTGAAGAAAAATAAGGATAAAATTGACTCCTAGTTTTTACTATTAAATACTCAAAGTCCTACATCTTTTTTTTTATTTGTTTAGTTTTTTTTTTGCTTTAATTAATTTTCAATTTTCTCAATTTATTTGTATTCTTTAAAAAGAATATATCCTAAATTGAGTGGTGACTAGAACCAATATTCATAAAATCAATATTGTTACATTACAATTATATAACTCATTTACTTGCGATATAATGTAAAGATAGTGAGCATTTACATAAAGTGTTGGTCAAGTTTTTAGCACTATTGCTGAGGATTTATATTTTAACATCTTGTTTAATTTGGGTGATTTTAATTTAAGGGCAAGTGCATGAACACAAGAAGCATATAAAGGTCCAATGAGCTAAACGAGAAGAGTTTTCAAATATAACAGGGAAAGAAAGAGAGTTAAGAAGGATAAAGCACTAAAAGACTGTTCAAAGAAATATGGTTGAATAAGGAGAACAAGGACGTGGACAAATGACACTCATAGACTTGTTGAGGCTAAGAATTAATGCCAATAAACAGGGAATCATGAGGCCTCCTATATAAGTGAACAATTTTGAGATCAATCTAATCTCCCTCAATAAGCTCCAATCAAGTCTTCAATTCTATGGTTTGGAAAATGAGGATCAAAATGCCCGTCTAGTAAATTTCTTGGAGATTTCTAACACCTTTTGATATAATAGACTATTAAAGGATATAACTAAAATGAGTTTATTTCTATTCAAGTTGAAGGACAGAGCGTAGGTGTGGTTGAATTCTCTCAACCCTGAGAATATCACCACATAAGAACAACTTCCTCAAGCTTTCTTGTCCAAGTATTTCCCATTAACCAAGACCACAAGAATCATAAAGGAGATTACTATCTTCCAACAATGTGATAGGGAGTCTTTATATAAGGCATGGGAACATTTCAAATAAACGTAAAGGAGCTGTCCACACCATAACCTTCCAAGGGAGTTTCTCATGGAAATTTTTTATAACAGAGTGAATCATAGCACAAGAGCAACAATTGATGAAACTACAGGAGGTTCTTTAATGATAAAGAAAATTGTTGCCACCTATAACCTTTTGGAGGAAATGGCGAAGATATGTTGCTTATGCATGAATGAGAGAGGAAAGCAATGATTTTAAGAGAAAAAGGTATGATTCAATTGACTCTGTGATACTCTTTTATGCACAAATCTCTACTCTCACTAAGCGATTGAACAACATGCAAGGATCTTTCCCTTCTTTAGTCAAGGCATGCAATTTTTGTGTGAGCTATGTGGGAAAGATAGCCATGTCACTTCATAATAAAGACTAATTTAGAGAAACAAGTGAACTACATTAGAGAGCAGCAAAGAGCTAACAGTAGATTGGGTGGCAAAACCACCCAATTTCTCTTGGAATACTAACAATACAAGTAGCAATGTGAGAGCATAAGGTCCTCCCTAATTTTAACTAGATTGGCTTAGATCCTTGGAGAATGAAATTGATAAGTTAATGGATGTGTTAGGATCTAAGTTTGCAAATAAAAATGAAGCCCAAAAAAGGATGGAGGTAAAGTTCTATTAAATGGTGAAGAATCATGCATCATCCATCCACAACTTCAAAGTTGAAGTGGTGAAACTAGCTAATACCCTCTCATTTAAAAGTGTGGGGAGCCTTCCAAGCACTATAGAGTCTAATCTAAGGGAGCAACTAAAGGAAATCAAAGTTATAATTAGAGAAGAAAGAGAGGAGCCAAGTGAGAAGCTTGAGGATGAAAGGGAGAAAAGCCAGGCAAGGGAGGAAGAGCAAGAAGAAGAGAAGCCATATGTGCTACCACCACTATACAAGTCAAAGATTCCCAATGCATAAAGGATTACGCAAAACCAAAATTGATGCTAAATTTGTCAAGTTTTTAGAGAAATGGAAGAGGTTTCAAAGCAATATGTCATTTATAGAGGCACTAATGAGCATGCCCAAGTAAGCCAAGTTCTTAAACGATATCTTGATTTACAAGCAAACTCAGGAAGATAACCAAACAGTGACTTTAACGACAAGTTACTACTCAATCATCTCTGCCATATGCCATCCAAGTTACAAGATCTAAGGAGTTTCAATATACCATGTGTAGTTGGTAACTTCGCATTTTATGAATGTTTGTCTGATTTACGTACAAGTATTAACTTGATGCCTTTGTCTATTTTTAGGAAATTAGAGCTTAATACTCATCCAATTGGCAGACCAATCCATAAAGAAGCCATTTGGATTGGTGAAAGACTTGCTGATGAAGGAGGAAAATTTCTTCATTCCAATAGATTTTATGGTGGTTGATTTTAAGGAGGATATGAGCTATCCATTGATCCTTGACAGATCTTTGGTTAGGTGACTTATAAACTTTTAACAATTTTGAAATGATTTTACTTTAAAAACCAACGGAATTGACGCAACTACACCTATCGCAAAAGTAATACAATGGAGTAAATTTAAGACTCTGGATATCGATCCTATGGGAAAATTTTCTTAATTACTTGGTTGATTATATTACAATTATTTAGGAAAATCCAAACAATTTGATTAAAATATGAAAATTGCTAAACTAGTATAACTTGACTTAAACTCTTCAAAAATAATTTTTTATTGTTTCTAAAAAAATTTTAAAATTACCAAATGTGTAAATTAGCTAAGGATTAGGTGATTGATGATTTAATTAAGCTTTACACACATTTAAGGTCTGGTTAAAGTTCCTTTAAAAAATCAAAATAAAGTTATGGTTAAGACTTTGCTTGTTCTCCATTAAATCTTGTTTAAAGTTTGGTTATGCTTTAAATTAAGTAAATGGGCTTTAATTTCAAGAAGGTGAGTTCTGGAAATTTAATCTTAGATCTCTAACTCTCAGAAAAAATCCAGGTTTGATCATGCAAGGAATAATTCGTGTTGGTTATTGGTTTTTCTAACCATTTAAGATGATTTCTCAAACTTAGATTATCTTAAACACTAATCTTAAGTGTCCATCTCAAAATTAGTCCATTTAATCATTCAATAAACAAAATCTAGACCATTTGATATATATTAATACTCTATTAAATCATCAAAACATCAATCTTTAACAATAAAAACATTTAGCCACACATTTGCAACAAAACATACAAGATATACATTTTACACATCATGCTTTGATAGATCTATAAAAACAGAATGAACTAATAATTTTAGAGTTTACAAAATAGGTTTGTAAGACTTCCACACATGTCTTATAACCCTCAACTTGATCTAGAATGTAGCGCAGCCTCTAAATAGAATCAAATTTGCAGAAAAATCAAAGAACATATAAGGTTATAAGTTAAGTACAAGTACTTCGATTAATCACAAAAGAAGAGCATAATAACAAGTAATCTAAGTTAGAAACCCCCTGAATGTGAGTTAAAAACTCAGAAATATGTCTTAACACCAAGCTCAAATGATTTACAACTCAAAAAAATAAACTCAAATCCGAATACCAAGTGTTTGAAGCTAAATACTAAGTGAAAAGACTATGTAGAGAGAAGCAATAATTCTCCTCTCTTATGGCAAATATGTTTTTCTCTCCATTAATGCATGTTATCTTTATTTTCCTAGATCTTTTTAGGACCTAAGGAACCCCACTTGGTACCAGCAAACAAAGGTGTTGAACTAAGGGAGGTTCCAATCTTGGTTTTGATGATAACAAAACATGCTTAATCACTAATGGTTTGAGTTTATG
>JAOXYD010152606.1:0-10459 GCA_028565735.1 Pinacopodium congolense | reverse complement strand
AGAAGATATACCTGAAACAAGTTCTAGACCAAAAAGATCAAGACAAACACAATATCAACAAGAATGGGAATATCAACCTATATTTACTCCAAATAATACCAATCTTAACAGACATGGTTATTATCGAAAAGATTCAAAAATTGCTAAATATCCTATAGTTTATAAGCCAAAAGTCCTATCACAAACAGATGAAAACTGCTTTCTTTCTTTTGCTAAAGATTTTAAAAAGCCTTGATCTGAGATATAATTGAGTAAGCCTAAAAACTGTTGTACTTTAGTGACATTTTTAAATTGATTAGGAAATTGTTGTAATTTTTCAAGAATATTGGGTTGTAATTCACTTAATGTCTTTGCTTGGTTAATTTATAGTTGCTAGAATTTTTATTTAGATTGTTCATTTAAGTTGTATTAAATTAGGTATTGGTTTATTAAGTAATATCTTAGTTAATTAGTGTTTGTGTTAGATTAAATCTTAATTTGTGTTTTTCCTTTAGTGATTTTAATTTTTTGGCTTTAGTCTTATTTAATTAATTATGTTTTGTGTTTATTTATTTTGTGTTTTGCTTAATTTAGTTAGGTGTGGCTAGTTTCTTAAAGGGCTTGAAGTTATAAGAAGGATAAATGATAATAAATTTTGAGAATGGAGTTTGTTTAAATTGATTTGGTGTTTTAAGCTTAGGTTGGTTTGAAACTTTGATTACATGACATGAATTATATATTATATTTAGGATTGATCATCCTTTCGATAATTTCCTAATTTAAATGTTAGGATTAAGTATGTGATACGTAATTATTTTTAAAAGTAGCAATAGGTTAGTTGGATTTGTTAGGATACTTAACCAACTAGTCTAGGGTCCTATACCTTCAAGTAACACTTTCCGAGCTTACAAGTTAGTGGCCTAAGTTAGTTATTCCTTAGTACCTAAGGCATCTTTACTATTAAATCTAGAGAGCTTATTCTAGGTTATAGTGAAGATAGGGTTATTTGTAGAGCTTGTTAGATTTACCTAACCTAGAGGAACAGATGGTTTGAGAGCTTGTTCTAACTTATAGGCTAGCACCATAACTAGAACACCTTTCACCTAAATTCGAGGATAAATAGTTATCCTAGAATTCTGATGATACATTTTCCCCATTTCTTTTTCATTATTATTTGTCTATTGTGTTTTGCTCTTTATTTATCTTTTTATTGTTTCTATTGCATATTGGTGATGTTAGTTCTTTATGTGTTCAGGGGTTTTATTTTTATTTTTATTTTTCTTTACAACATTAGAAATAGCAGTACACCCTAACACTTTGTGGGATTGACCTTGATCTGCCCTAACTATATAGTTAGGTTAGTTATGTAAATTTATTATTTGGGAGTTTGTGATGATTGACAAATTCTCAAACTGACTGGACACCATTTTAAAGAAGCTATTCGGGATATGGACTATTTGACTTTTGTGACTCATTAAGTACGTCTATATTGCTTTACTAAAGTCATCCACTATAGTGAGAAAATAATGTTCACTTGATAAAGAATGTTGTCTATACAGTCCCCATATATCGACATGTATTAATTGGAAAATATATTTGGTTTGAATTTTACTACAAGGAAAAGGTAATCTATATTGCTTAGAAAGAGGAAAGATATCATTTATACTTTAACCATGATTTTTATAATTAATGTGATTAATGTGTCTAAGCATATTATCAAAAGTATGACCCAATCTTTAGTGTGAAAGTTTGTACAAGGTTACTAAATTAACAAGAGCATTATCACCTCTAAAAGTGCACAATGAATATTGATTTATTACTTCTTCACAAAATGAATTTTCATCAAGTACATATAATCTTCCAATCACCTTACCAATTGTTGTAATTCTTCTAGTTTTCAAGTCTTATAAAATTCAATATGTAGGATAAAATTTTAAGGTAATAAAGATTGTGTTTGCAAGCATATTATTAGATATTAGATTATATTTGAAAGTAGGAACATGTAAGGCTATAATTAATGTAAGATGTTTGTGAATTAAAACATCATCAATATGAAAAACAAGGTTAAGAGTACCATCATGTAAGTAAACAAGTGTATATTTATCAATCACAATAGGGTTATGCAAAAGATTAATATATACACACATATGATTTAAAACCTTAGTGTCTAAGAATCTAGATTTATTGAATCAAGGCAAGACACAGTTATATAAAAAATAGTGCCTACAAAATTATTAAGGTGAGAAAAATTTACCATTACAGTATCATTTGCAGTTTTACTCTTTATCAACTTCAAATCCTATTTAATCATGTCGACCAAAACAAAATTCTAATTTTCTCCTTCCTCTTTTACCTGATCACCTTCAACATATCCTATATTAGCTACAACAACTATAATAGTTGCAAACCATCTAACATTACTTTTTTCTTTCCTATTTTATAACTCTTTATACTAGTCTAGTATTCAATGCAATTCAAACCAAGTATCATTTTGATGTCCATTCCTCTTATAATAATTGTAGTAAAATTCATTCTTACTTATGATTCCTCCCTTTTGGTTCATATTCAACTTTGCACTACTATCATTAACTTTCTTGATATTTTGTACTTTTAACCATCAATGCATTATTTTCAGCCCCCTCAATAAATCCTAAATGGATCTCCCATTGTTTTGTGACTTTTAATACCATTGAATTAGCTTTATTTACAATAGGTAGAGGATCCATTACCAAGATTTGGTTGATCACATTAATATAACTTTTGTTTATTCCTATTAGTAATGGCACCAATTGATTAAGAGAAGTAATATTTGATACTGCCTTGGTTGCTCTACATATATATTGATCAGTCGCTCCATAAGTACATTATAGAATAGGCATAAGGCAGACTCATTCATCCCACAACTTTTTAAGGTTGGTAAAAAATATTTAACCACAATCATATTCCATTATGACATAAAGCTTATTTGCCTTTGTAATTGGTAAACTAATGTACTAAGTATAGATAAAAGCTTTAATAATCTCCTTTAAAATGGAATTCAAAATATCATAATCATTAGAATTTAGATTAAGTTTCTTACATTGTCAATCAATAAACCCTAATTTCATCTTTGCTTTAAAAGCTATCTTAATGGACCTACTCTGACTAAAAAAATTACTTCCAATTAAAGATGATGTCACCAGCACTATACCTAGATGATCAGATCCTTGTAAGCATAGTGGATTATCCTCAACTTGAACCTTTGCTCTTGATTCAAGTAGAGTGTCAAAGGTTCATTCATGTGACACATTCTCCATGTTTGCAAAAGAACTTGAACTTCACTATTTACTGTTAATAGCAGTAATAACCACCACAAACCTTAATCACTATTTCAAGAATGGAGATGATACACTGCAGTCAAAAGCAACAATATTAAAGTTCATCTTCAATAATCTAACCTAAAGAATTCACCATCACTATCGATGAAGAAGACAAAGATCCTATTCTAGATCTAAAAGTGATGGATATGATACAATGAACAAAAACTCCTCTCTCAATAGTAGTATACGAAAGACATAGGAAATATCGGTTATTATTCCCTTTTGTCAAAGAGTAAAGTTAGTTTTTGTACTTTTATATCAGCTACAATAAGTAAGATTAACTAACAAACTAAGTAACTAATTAAGTAACTAACTAATGCCTTAACTATAATTGTTAATCATTTAACTATTTAAGTTAATACAATTAAATGCACTTTACAAATTAAACCTCATAATTTTTTAAATATTATATGAATCTAAAATTTTTATAAAAGCAATCACAAACTCATCACTTAACTAAGCAAAAAATAGTAGTCAGGTGAGCACTTTGGTCAATAAAGCCTCTATTAGTATTAAACTCTCGAAGAGCTAGTTAAAAATTAAGCCAACCCTCGTTTTAAGCTTCATAGAGTTTTTAAAACTTCTTCGAATTATGCGTATAGGGGTACTTTTCTCTCACGTTAAAAATTAAAATTTCTTTTGTTATTAGCTCTAATTATACTTCCCTTGCATCAATCTCTCAATTTAATTCTCCTAGCATTATCAGTTCTACCTTTTTAACGTTGATCTATCAATCCATTTAAATGGAATTTCTGAATTAGCCTTTGAAACTATTTATTTAAACATGGAAGTTTCACTGCACATAGTTGAAAATTTGGGAGAATGATGCCAAATAGCTTTATGAATAGTCTTGTGTTTAGTCTCTATATCAATGATAATATAGCTACTGAGCCTTGATCTATCAACCTTCACAAATGATTTAAATTTACTACACTCTGATTTCGAGTACTTAGTGAAATTAGGTAGAATGTCAGCATTGGTCTAGATATGCAATTTAATAGTACAAATCAACCTGAATGGTGATGGTTTTGTATGCAACTAGATCATTAGATGAATTAGGATGGCCCATGTAGTTCTCAAATTATTGTGACAGCTAAAATCTTTAGGTCAATAAAACAGAGCATCGAAGGGTTCTCTGATGACATCACTCCAATGCTTAAATTAAGCTTCAAATTTGTATGTAAAATTTATATACTATATAAAGAACCCTTTACCTTTGCCATGGACCTCCCTTTTCATACTAAACATAGAAGGCACAAAAATCATGATAATGTGAACACGTGGAAAAAGGGTAGGTTGCTATGAATGCATATTACAAATGGTAACTCCTTCAGGGCACATTAGAGCATCATCATCATTATAAATGTGAGCATACGGTTTCCTAGGATTGCTTAGTGGGTTGTTAGTAGGCCTTTGGGTAACCTAAGGCTGCGAAGGCCCATTCAATTTGGATAATGTGCATTGTTTCCCTAGCAAACCTTGGAGTAGCCTCAAGATTACATTAAGGTCGTGCTTGTAGAGGAGAACATATATGTATATAATGGTAGTTGTGTTAGGAAAAAAAAACTCACTCTTCAATAAATTTCTTAGTAGAGGTCTAAAAAAGTGCAAAAGTCTCGTGATCGTAGCCCTCATTCTTATCTTGATGTGAATTGTTAGTTACTTTTTTATAAACCCCTCGATTAAACTTTTACAAATTTAAGGCCTTGTTTAGTTTTAATTTTAGTTTTGATTTTTAAAATAAAAATTAATAAAAATAATGTACAAAAATTAATAAAATATATAAAAATTAATAAAATATAAAAATCCATACAAATTATTAATATTAATTTTATATTTTAAAAAGTAAAAATAAAAAAAATGAAAAAATGAACACACAACCAATCCTTTAGGATCTTCATATAAGACCAGATGTAGGGTGCTTGAGAAGGGAAAGCAATACATTGGCAATGCAAGCGAAAAGACCTAAATGGGTCTTTGACTCCTTAGACCTAAAGTCAAAACATAGAGATATATGAAGCCAATAGGTATGTATATCTTAGATGCTTAACGCCTACGAATCTACAAAAGTTGTTGACTAGATTCAAAATCTCTTTATACATTCGAGTACGATAGCCTTTAGACAATAAAAGGCTTATTTTTAGGGCTTGGGAAAATTAGAGCATATTTCAACCAAGGTTGTAATTACTGTTCCGTTTAGGTCGGTATCGGCTAAAACTCATCGTACCCAACTAGAAATGGATCAATAAAACTTGGTTCCATTATGTTAATAACGACCAATATCGACTGGTAATAGGTCTTCAGTAGGGTGCCAGAGACTGAAATGCAATCTTAAAAAGTTAAAATACAGTTGTCGCTTATTGCTCACCCCCGATGCCTCTCCTTAAGTGAAGTAGCCAGCGAGATGCCCTATTATAGGCCACTGCGATGCCCTTCCTTGGCTCCTTGCATGACGCCTCTCTAGTCTCCAAACTCTCCACTCTCCAGAAAAATCTAGGTCTTGGCTTTAAGTTAACAGCGCTTAGGTTATTAGGTTTGAGCTCTAGCACCAAGACCACCTTCTGCTCTTTACCACCAGATTGCCATTCTTCTTCTCTAGATCTGTACTTACCACTCTACTCTCTCTACCACCGACAATATCTTCCTATCAAAGATCTTTCTAGATTTTCTTTTTAACAATCTTCACAAGTTGTTTTTGCTCCACCTTTATTGATTGCATAGTTGCTTTGATTTTTTGTGAATTTTGACAAAAGTGTATAGAAGGCATATAGAATTTAGATTTTAGAGTTTACATTTGGTTTTGGAGGTGAACTTGAGGGTGGTAGAGTGTATACATTAGAGTTTAATATTTTTCATCCAATAGAAGTGTTCACATGTAAGAGATTTTAATAATTCCTTAAAGACTTCCCTCGAATTACTCAAGCTTATTTATCTTCCTTGCATCAAGGCTGTAAAGCTCATGGTTTATGGGTCCAAACTCAAAAGTCAAACCTAATTCTAAAGTGTTTTTGAAGCTCCATCACATAAAGACAAAGGTTAGAGAAGCTATGTTAATGTCCGAAAAATGAGTTCGCGCAAACCAAAGACTTTGGTTCAAGGTTTATTCGAGACAAAAGATATTATTGAAAGGGTTATAGATAAAAAGAAAAAAAGAAGAAGAGTGGTGGACATTGCACAATTACTAGCCATTGAAATTAATTTAATAAATTTATATAAATGTACGTGAACGCTTATGATTATGATTTTGTAATATTTATAATTATAATTATATTGTTATTATTTGATGTTTTCATTTTATTAATTGAATGAGTTTTATATATGAATATTTAGTGTTCTTATTATTTGATGTTTACAATTAATAGAAATAAAAATATAATTACTAATATATGTAATTTATATTATTGTTGATTTTTTGAAAAATGGATGAAGTAAAGTAAAAAATATGTGTTATAATAAATAAGGGGATTATTCTGCATATTTTATAAAATCAAGGACTGATTTATAAGTTTAAAAAATTATCTGAAACGGTACTGATATTGACCGATACTATTATAATATATATCAGAACTAAATTCAGTACCGGTATCGATACGGTATTTAAAACATTGATTTCAACGCCTTCAAGAATGAGATATGATTGTCACTTCACGACGTGGTCTATTAGATAAGGTATTTTTTATTAGTATTTCTAATGAGATTAAAATGTCGTACTTATTTAATTTGCAAAAAATAGCTTTTTAAAATTATAATAAGTAAGAAGAGCAATTGTAATGAAAAATGTTTTAAATTAGGCCTTTTAAAAGATTAAAGAAAATTGGAAACGATTTTTAATTGGATTTGAAAATTTTTTTCAAATCAAATTGAATTTTTATTTGAAATGGGAGTACAATTTTATTAAGGAATCAATGATTTAATTTAATTTAATATTTCCAAAGATTTGGAAATATTACTTTAGATTATAAATAGATTAATAACTAAAATGAAACGAAGCTTAGTATTTCTATGTATATAATTTGATTATGTGTGCATGAAATGCGTGTTTATGTTTGATATATACGCATTATGAATTTCATGTTCATATGTGATTATCTTACATGTAATTTGTATTTGATAAGTGATAGGAATGAATTTTATTATATTTTTGCATACGAATTCATATACTTTCATTCCTATTTTGTGTTAAAAAATACTTAAATTGTGTAATATTTTGTTTAATAAACATGTTATGTCCCTTTTGATAATTTTACTCTTTTGAAATGTTTTTACAAGACAAATGATGTAAAGGAGTGAAGCGTGCTCTTGTAAAATAGCAATGAAAATTTGAAGCTTTACATATGTTGGGATGGTTATAGCACTAAGAGGGGGGAGGGTGAATTAGTGTATAATTTTTTTTCAAACAGTTGCGGAAGCTTAAATAACTTTATCTAAACAATCAATCAGATAATATAAATGCAAAGCTAAATATAGAGAGCTGAGAGTATACACCGTAATTTATCCTAGTTCGAAATTATCCACTTGCTCCTAATCCATACCCCAACACCATTGTTGAACTTTCGTTCTTATAACAATTTGAAAGTAATCAATATCACAAATACAATCCTTTTTCACAAGTTAAAGGAAAACCTTTCATTTGTTTCTTTTTCCTAGGCTTAATAATAACCTCACTATCACTCGATACAATTGAAAAGAACTTCACTTGATAAACAAAAGAGGCTTATGAATGAATGCACCAAAAATAATTGATCACCTTTCTTAAAAATACACACACACAATAAAGTACTTAAAAACTTTCAAGTAATCAACCTTTTAAAATAAAAGCTTTGTAAGGCTTAAAATAGCATAATCACTCTCCACACTTTTTGTATCTCAACCGTTTATAAACACAACACAATAACTTCTTATTTATACTATCAATTTGGGATAACTTTGTTGGATAAATGATAATATTACTGTTTTTTCCAACGGGGAAAAATCATAAATGTTTTTACCCATTGTATAACGTTACAATCCTTTCTGGAGTATGGAAACTTTTGAACATTCAGTCGACTAATAGGTCTTTCTCACTATGTTAGGTCGACCGATCCATTCATTCGGTCGACTAATATGCGCTTGTCAAGTATTTGGTCGACCGAATAGATCATTTGGTCGACCGAACAAATCATTCGATCGACTGAACAGATCATTCAGTCGACTGACCTATCTTCAATCGACCTACCTCATAACTAAACATCCAAATTAATAGTTAAAACATTTATACTTAACCAACCAAACACTCAAACAACCAAACAGATCTGTTAACTTATCTTTAATACCTTATGCATATTTTTCTAACCAACTTAAGCATGCATCAAGAGGTTTAATTCCATGCTATCAAATTAAAACCACATAATGCATCTTGATTATACACCTATATGCATATTCTAAAACATGTATGCATGAATAGTTAAATAAAGCCTCTTGAGAATACCAAAATGAAAAAAAATACATTTGACACTAAGTAAGCTAAAATAAACTTGTTCTAGGCTTCCTCTTGAAGCTTGAGTCTTCATATGAGTCTTCAATTTTTTCCTCAAGACTCTTTAATCGGTCAATCCAACCTATCATTTAAAAATACTTAAAACATATACATTAGTAATAGAAATTGTTTTGTCATTACCAAAATAAGTTGGAACCACCCTTGGTTCAATAATCTCCCCTTTTTTGGTGATGAAAAAACTAGGCAATATGTCATACAACCAAATGTAGCATAAGTACAAAAACACAAGAAATAAAACATTAAGTATCTGAAGGTAGTGGAGGCGGTAATCTGGATAGAATCTCCTATAGTAAGGAGTTGTGCTCTCGAAGTAGGGCACCATGCTCTCTAGAAGTAGAGCACTATGCTCGTCGAGTCGATCTGTCACATGGTCAACCTTGTGATTAAGTATAGTAAGCGTAGCCTCAACATCATAGGAAGTGGCAGTAGGTGTAGGAGAGACTGATGCAGTAGTAGCATCATCATCAAGGGGTAAAGAGGGAGGCTGAATCATCAGAGCTAGATCAGGTACATCAACATCAGCAGGAGGAACTAACAACTGTCTCTAATGAGGCCGAGTCATGTGACCATCATCAGTTTGAAAGGCCATGCGCTTTAGAGAGTATTTATCAAAGAAAGATTGTTGCTCAAAGTCATCTTCCAGAGGAGGAATGTGAATATGCTATAAGATGTGGCCAAGAATCAAGG
Source organism: Pinacopodium congolense (assembly GCA_028565735.1). Classification (NCBI taxonomy): domain Eukaryota; kingdom Viridiplantae; phylum Streptophyta; class Magnoliopsida; order Malpighiales; family Erythroxylaceae; genus Pinacopodium; species Pinacopodium congolense. Next base: position 898 of record JAOXYD010152606.1, on the reverse strand, counting down.
TGTAAGGCATATGTTGGCTTCTCTTCTTGCCATAAACAAAATGCATCATATTGTGTAAGATGAAATCTCCTAAGTGGACCTGTTCACCAAGCATCAGGGTAGACAAAAACCAGAGATCATCATATCCTAGGTCATTGTAATGGCCACTAGTAGATAGGAAGTTGTATTTGATAAAGAGGTGGTGGAATTTTGGTATTGCACTTAAGTTCCTAACATCCTTTGGTTTTTCAATGATTCCCTCCTCACTTTCTAATCCTAAAATGGTTTGGACTCACTTTGCTAAAGAGTGGGAGGAGTCAAATTTAAACATACAATATGTAAGTCCTACTTGGTTCAACACAATCATAATGTGAGAATACAGGAGGAATGGGTATACCTAAGATGTTATTAATGATGTCTTTAGATAATCGGATATGTGTGTCTTCTACTTTGGAGTAGATGATATACTCACCATCCTCCTTCACTTCCCTAAAGTTGCAATAAAACAATTTCACAGTTGTGGATCAAGTTTTAGCTGTAAGGACAAGGATAAGCTCCCACCCTTGATCAATGAAGTACTGAACTAAACCATTTTCCATATAGGTATTTAAGTGAGTAGGCGAGATGAACCAGTTTTTTTAGAGTTTCCTAGAGGCATAGTTTTGAAATTCAGTATAATTGGTGTCTAAGTAGTCACCGGATGAGGTTATCCTACCCCTAGAAGTACTGCCACCTCGAATTCTAACCATAATGTAGACAACTAGGTAGAATATAAAAGATCGAAAATCAATAAACACCAAAGAAGGCTCTATGAAGGATAAAGTGCAATGGCAGTTCTTACTGAAAGGCTTAATCACACAACTTGTATATTTAATCAAGCAAAAGTTACTAAGGATTATACTAAAACACAGTACTTATA
>JAOXYD010152595.1:0-10459 GCA_028565735.1 Pinacopodium congolense | reverse complement strand
AATAGGTCTCTCATGGTTTCTTCTTCTAGCTGAAATAATATGATCCCACCAAATAATTGCATAGTCAGTGAATTCAATAGTAGCAAGCTTCACTTTCTTGTCTTCAAAATAGTTATGGCAATCTACGACCAACTCCACTTTCTTTTCCCACTCTAAGTAGGCTTTAGGATCATTCTTCCCCTGAAATGATGGAATGTTCATCTTGATGTTTCTCGACTCACAATCATATACATTATGTCTTCAACCAAATCTCCTTCTACCTCTGTTATTGTTAAATCTATCCAATAAGCCACCATCCTCAAAATCAACATCATCCCCTCTATTGTCATCATAAGACTCATTGTCATCATGTCTCTCTTTCTTTCTAGCATTATGAACATCATGAACTCTCCCTCTTTACAAATATGTAATTTCAGTATCTTATCTATCCATTTTATTCCTTATAGTAATGCGGTTAAATTGTTGTTGCATTGGTTTAAGCATGAGGTTGTCACTATTTTCTCCTTCACTAAGAATACCCTTATCCTTGGATTTCATATTTGAAAATTTGAAAGAAAAATTAGAAAAAATATCTCACCAACACTTATGTGTTTCCCTCGAATTAGTGTCACTCAACACTCGTGTTTACTCTATTAAATGGTTTTTGTTATAATGAGCTCACTCTCCTGCCTTTTATCACTCAAACTCGCTCTTTAAAGAACTGACCAAACAAAAACAAGATAATTTAGATTGAAGTGACAAACTCACAGGAATGTAACAAATTGGTAGATTTAGAGTGATTGATAAAAACTTTTGACAAGTAGGAATGAAAAACTAACAATAGGTGTTCACTTGACAAGATGGTGACTATTGTGCTCAAGAAACCTTACTAATTTGGTTGCATTTAAAACAAGAAACACAGAAAAATAATCTGATCTACTATTGTTCAAGTGTTCAAGTTTTAACGAGGCTAACCAGATTCTGATTTGCATCTTTTTGGCTTTCTTTTTTTTTATAACAAATTAGAATATAATAACTTGGGTTGGAGTCAACACAAGATCAATTACCCATAACAATTCTTATGAACTGAATCTAGCATCATAAATAGATATTTTGATGAGAACCAAGGAACCAATGTGTGGACAATTACTAAAGACCCTTTGCACATTATAGATTGTCCAATTACAAGGTCAAGAGCTAAGAAGATTAAGGAAGCACTTAATGGGATGCTTCAAGATATCTGCACCAAACAAGTTATTTTGGGCCAAAAGAGAAGTCTTGAAGATGGAACATGTAGCTCAAGTATTATAATGTGGTCCAAGTACTTAGTGGACATATATTAGAGTTAGTTAGGGTCATAAACGGCCTGATTAGACCACTAAGGCTTGGTAATATGAATTTTGGGCTAATGGGCATACCAAACAGACTTATTCTCACTTCTTTTGTTAGGTTTAGACCCCGAGCATGTAAATATGCATCTTATGTAATCATATACATCTTTTAACATCTTTTTATGAGACTTGAGAGAAACTTCTTTTGGGTTCTTCATTGAACTACAAAACTTATCAAGATTAATTCAATCTTGTGGCATTCAAACATTACTTATCAGTCCCTCTTCTCAACTATTTTGGGGTGTGGCATCCATATCCTTATGTTTATTCTTTGTTTATGTTTATTGTGACTTGATTTAAATTTCTTGGATGTGGAATCTTTCTTAGTAAGTACCCGAGCTTTGACCTCTATATCGGGTTGGATTCATCCTTTTCTTGTTATCTATTAAAAAAACAAAATTTGCAGATTTGTGTTCTTTGTTCATTTCTGTATTTTCATTTTTCTCTTGTTAGTTCTTCATTTTTCTGGGCAGATTCTGTAGGTTTGTGTTCTTTGTTCATTCTGTCTTTTTGTTTATCTCTTGTTAGTTCTTCATTTTTCTGGATAGATTCTGCAAGTTTGTGATCTTTGTTCATTTTTTTCTTTTCATTCTCCCCTTATTTGTTCTTCATTTTTCTAATCAAATTCATTTTTTCTGAGTAGATTCTACAAGTTTGTGTTCTATGTTCATTTCTCTCTTTTCATTTTCCCCTTGTTTGTTCTTTATTTTCTTGTCAATTTCACTTTATTGGCAGATTCTCCATTTATGTTCTTTGTTTATTTGTGATTCTTCTTATCCTTAAGTGTCTATTTCTGCTCTAACTCATTTAAACATCTAATTGTTGTATTCAAATGTCTATTTGTGTTGCTAGATTCAGTTCATAACAATTTTTCTAGGTAATTAAGATTGTACTTACTCCGACTCAAGTTATTTTATTCTGATTTGTAAAAAAAAGTCAAAAAAAGAAAAAAAGAAGGGAAGAAAGAAAGGTGCAAATCAAAATCTGGCCAGCCTTGTTAAAACTTAAACACTAGTAGATCATATTATTTTTCTATCTTTTTTGTTTTAAACTCAACCAGATTAGTTCTTTTATTTCTTGAGCACAAAAGTCACTATATTAACAAGTGAACACCTATGCTTAGTTTGTCATTCCTGCTTGTTTTCTGAGTTCTTATCAATCATTCTAAATCTATCAATTTATTGCATTCTTATGAGTTTGTCCCTTCAAGTTAAATTATCTTAGTTTTAGCCCTTGACCTTGTAATTGGACCATCCAGAATGTGCAAAGAGTCTTTAGTAACTGTCTGCACATTAGTTCCTTGGTTCTCATTAGATCTGCTTGCTGAATACAGTGTTCATAGTATTTTCAACATTGCTGATTTATCTTCTTTTGATTTTGCATATGAAGAAGCTAACTTGAGGACAAATCTTTTTCAGGAGAAGGGAAATGATAGAGATCGAGCATGCCAAGTGGGATGTGTTAGAAAGCTTCTAAGCATGGAGAAATACTTAAACAATCTCAACAAAGTGACAAAATATCCATAGGAGAATCTTAGAGGCTCAATGACATAGTCTTTTATTTTATTTTATTTTTTAAGAAAGAGGACCAATGACACAATTGTTGGTTAAACATGCTAAAGAGGCTTTCAATAATCGCATGGTGTATCTATATGCAAGGGAAGAAGGTAAAAACACTTGGAAAAATATCAATTAAATTTATAATGATGATTCAATGCTTGGAGTAACGTGTTAAGAGTTGTTAAAAAAGACTGAACCTATTGTAGAACTTGAAACAACTTATTTTATTATAATTAAAGCTTTGAGCATCTTTGAGCCAACTACTTGGGCTAATTATTTTATTTATTTAAAACTCTTAACTATGCTATTTAGGACTTGACTAAGTGGATTCTAACCTTAAATAAGGGTACTTAAGCATTGGGTTTGTTTTTGGCCTAATGAACGTATTTTATGCTTATTTGTTGGGGATTTTGTTATTTTAGATTAGGAGGGCCAAAACACAATTTCCTTATGAAATTCAGCTAGGCCATTAAATTTAATATTAAACAAACCTTATTTCATCTATTATAGGGAGATTTTGATTGACTCCAAATTTAATAAACACAATGAGTGTTCTTTACATTACTTTAGAGAAATCCTTTTATGGAGTTCTTTAAAGACTTGATTTTCGTTCAAGCAAGTGTTTATGAAGACAAAACCATTCCTTATCACTCCCAATCCTTTCTAAATTTTATGGGTTTGGTGGAAATATCTTTTGAGATGTTATTTTAATTTTGTACACTATTGAGTAATCCTTGGATCTTGAATTCAAAATTTATGCTTCATCCAATTTGAGGTGTAGAGCTTAATAGTTTTTTGTCATAGATTTTAAGGATACTGGCACATTTGCTGCACCACTTACTAAAATCATTAAGAAATCTATGGGATTTCATTAGGATAGTGAACAAGAGCATGCATTGAAAGTTATTTAGGAAGGTTCTATTTAGCACATTTGTCTACCTAACTTTACAGAACTTTTTGAAACTAAGTAATTAGTATTGGAGCTATTTTGATGTAAGAAAGGAGACTAATAAAGTACTTCAGTGACAAACTTAAGGGGCAGTTTTTAAATGTCCAACTTATAACAAGGAACTTTACGTAATGGTGAGGTTATTAGAGACTTGGCAACACTATTTATGGCCTAAGGATTTTGTCATACACACTAATCAAGAATCCTTGAATCACCTAAAGGAGCAAGGTAAGTTTAATAAATGTTATGCTAAATGGATGGACTTCATTAAGACATTTCCATATATCATTAAGTATAAACAATGTTTTGGTAAAATAAAGAAGTATAAACAAGGTAAGGAGAATGTGATTGTTAATGCATTATCAAAAGTATTCTCTTAGTTTAAGAAGTGTTGAGGAACTACTCAAGATGTTCCTTCAAACTTGAGTTAAAAAAACTTATAATTGCATCCAACGAAACTTTATTATGAAGACCCTCCAAGTCATGGCTTTCCCATACCCTTTCATTAAGTGAATTTTTGAATGCATCTAAACTCCCCTGTAACTATCCTTGTAAATGGAGATCCCTCCACTTTCTTTAAAATTGCCTATGGCCTTAGACAAGGAAATCCTCTATCTCTTTATCTATTCAAAATATGTATGGAAGCCTTGACCTAAGTTATTCACTTCCACATCTCTATAAACTATAAGTTTTACCACTGGAAGTGTTGGGCCTTGAAACTCTAGTCATATTTTGCTTTTCGGATGAACTCCTTTTGTTCTGCAGAGTTGATTCCTCCTCTATTAATACCCTGTACTATTCTCTATCTAGTCTATCCATAAAGTTCCTTTAAAGTCAAGCTTTTGTAGCTCCTCCCCCTACCTCTCTGCCTTTATTGTAAGAATATCTAGCTATACTATTTACTCCCTCCTTATCAAATATCTAGGCCTCCCCCTTATTTCTACAAAATTATCTAAAGCAAATTGCTCCCCCTCTCTTGGTTAAGATTGAGAATAGAATTTCCTACAACGCTACAAAAACACTCTTCTTTGTAAACTATTTACAAATTATTCTCTCTGTTTTTAATTCTTTCCATCTGGTTCCTTCTTCCTAAAAGTAATTATAAAGGAGGAAAAGAGAAAATTTTGGAATTTTCTCTGGACTAAGTCCTCCATTCAGAACTATCACTCAAAATTTAAGTGGGACGAAGTTTGTAGACTTAAGTATGAAGGTGGACTAGGGATTAAAATGTTACAACCATGGAATAGAGTCCTATTAGCTAAAAGAATTTAGATCCTCTTTTCTGATGACGAAGCTCTTTGGGTTCAATGGGTACATAATGTTATCCTTAAAAGGAGAAGCTTTTGGGCCTATAAAACTACATATAGTGGTTCTTGGAGTTGGACAAAAATTTTAAAAGCTAGGGATATTTGTCTAGAAATTCAAATTCAAAATTAGGAATGGGGAAAAAGTTTTCCTTTCAACTGACCCTCAGCATCCAACCAGTATTCTCACTAAAGCTTTCTCACAGAGGATTATTTATGACTCGAGCCTCAGAGAACACTGCAAATTTGCTAACATTATCTAAAACACTAGGTGGTGGTGGCCCTCTACAAACTCTCCTGATCTTCTTGTGCTTAAACAAATGACCATTCCCTACCTCCCTTACCAATCTAGACTTGATAAACTTGAATAGGAGAGTTGAACTAAAAACCTTTCAAATAGAGAAGCCTTCCAATTTTTGTTACCTCCTATTAAACTTCTGTTGAAATGCTAATGCAAACACTAACTCATTTTACTCTAATACCCGCAAGAAAACAATTCATAAACTTGTAGTATAATAGATATCATCCTATAAGGATTTTATCTACTCACCACTCAATTTAGGTTAAATGTTTTTCAAGGAACAAATTTAAGTGACAATGACTAAAAAATAAAGCTAAATAAAAAAACTAGCAATGAACAAATAACAAAACAGTGAGCTAGAACTTTTGGAATCAAGATCAAACATTAGAAATCACTTTTATCCATATTTTGTTTCCCTCTTCTCTTGTTGATTTAATTATGTTCAGCCCAAGATATCCAAATATTTCAACTACCCTCTCTCAGGATGTAACCAAGTTTCCCTAGTTAAAAAATATAAGATTAGGCATGTAATCTCTCAATCTACATAACCCATCTTAGACATTCAGTTAGTTATGAAGTAATCTTATAGGCAATCAATTAATTAATCAATATTTCTCTCTAATCAATTAATTAACCTGATATTTTTAGGTCTATTAGATACCATCTCTCATTGCACACCTAAAACAAATTAACCAAGCTTAATCTCTCAATCTATTGTAAGGTTTAAGCACAAAAAATATCCTAAACATGCATTCATTAAATCAACAAGAGGTGTTCATACAAAAGAGTGAAAAAATTAATTCCTAGCAAGATATTCAACCACTCATATTATAAAAAAACTCTTGAATAACACAATATCCATATAAAAGATAATGAAAGAGAAGAAGAAATATAAATTAGATGATGGAGCCACTCTTCTCTTCTTTCTTCTATGCTGGAAATTCTGTAGCTTTTTTAGTTCTTGATGAATATCCTTGTTTAATCTTGTTTCCCTCCTTAGCAAAGCAAAAAATCCTTGTTTTTGTGTCTTTGGGAAAGCTTCTCCTCATTAAATGTTGGAACCTAGGGTTTTGCACCCTTTTATATCTCCAAATCTTTCAAAAATTCCATCTGTCCACAATTTTCTAAATGATGGCCTTGCCACGGTCATGTCAACCTGAGCCATTGAGATCTAAAGTATGCCCAAAATCTTTAATTAAAAAACCAAAATAAAAACATAAAAAATAATTTAAGTCCCAAATGCACAAATTCTATAAAAAAACATTCAAAATTACACTATAAACAATTAGGAAAACACCACCGGAAACACAGCTAGTGTGGTGCTCTGCCAACTTACCTCAGCACAACTTCATTCTTTGGTTGGCTTTTAAAGGGAAATTGGTAACTAAAGATAGGTTAAGATATGATCACTGCCTAATGTCTGCACTCTTCGTATGGTAGAAGGTGAAGTCCATGACCATTTATTCTTTACTTATGCTTAATCACTTCCACTGTGGTCCTATCTAATGAAACCTAACCAACTTGCTTGGTCGCTTTCTTCCCTAATCTCAACAAGGCTATGGCTACTCTAGAATTCTAAGTGCAATTTAGCAGAAGAGATTCTTCTAAAAATTTGTCTTTTAGTGGCCACTTATATGGCGTGGAAGGAGAGGAATGATAGATTCTTCAAGAACAAAGCCATTCTTGTCCAAAACCCCCGTGTTTCCATGGTTTAGTTAGTGCGGGATATTTTTGCTTCCATAAACCTTGATGTCCCAAGCTTTCGCAACTCCAATATCAAATCTAGTTGGAACATTTAATGTGCTAATGAGTTTCTGTTTTGCAGGTTCAGTTCTTATTGTAGATGTCTCCATAATTTTAACCCCCCTAAAAAGATACTAGAGGATTCTCCTAAGCTAACTAGGCGGGAGGCCTTGCTCTAGAGAATTGACTTTAGTAGAAAAGCTGCCAAGAGTCCTTTCTAAGATACCTGCAGTGCGCCTATCCAAATCAAAGACCCAAGAGATTAAAAAAAGAAAGACACAGTTAGTTCCTCTACTCAAAACCTTGAAGAGCAATGTAGGACTATACCTTTTAATGATACTTCAAGAAATCCTCAGCTAGAGCTCTCTCCAAACAAGTAGCCTCCTGAGGCTAGGAAGTCGAAGGTCACTAGCCTCCAAGTCCCCATCCATTCTAGAACAACCTAGTTTATGGGCCAGACTTAGCAAGTAAGGGGAAGAGATGCAAATGGCAGCCACTAAGACATGGAAATGCCATAAGACCTCTATCTACAAAATTCCAAGAGAAAAATTATGAGTAATAGTTATGTTAAGTTCTTGAATCATTTTTGGCATACTTTATTGAGTAACTTAGGTACCAAGCTATTATTTTCTACTGTTGCATGTCTTTAAGTAGATGGATAAACTAAGGAGGTTAGTAGGAGATTTACCTACCCAAAAGAAATCAAAATTGCAACCTAAAGGAGATGGACCTTTCCAAGTGTTGGAGATAATAAATGAAAATACCTACAAGCTCAATTTAACAAGTTATTATGGCAATGTTAGTGATACTTTTAGTGTTGTTAACTTTATTTGATGTAGGTGATTCGATGATGAATCCCTTCGAGGGAGGGAATGATGGAGACCTACTTCCATCAACATTCACAAATCCATTACAAGGCATTGGAGTTCCCATGACAAGAGCAAGAGCTAAGCACATGAAAGAGGCTTTACAAAGGATGATTCAGGCAAATTCAAGACAATGAGGCCGTTTTGGTAAATTCTAAAGCATTACCAAGATTAATTACTTAACTTCAAGTCTAAGAAGATAGACAAGCCTAACACATTAAAAATAATGATTGGAGCCTAATATGCAAGGATGATCTACATGCTTGTTTTTAATAAAGCCCAATCTACATATTTTCCTTTTTTGAATATGTTAAAGACATGAACTGGGAGGAAATTTTTTGTTTTAACTTCATTAATTGTTATTATTTGTTAAGTTTTTTTAGAAAGATTTCAAATTTGAAGCTGATTAATGTAGATTTATATTCATTAATTAAGGAAATCCTTTCTAATCAATTATTTCCTATTTAGTGATAAGCTCCTCACCTCTTATTGGAAGAAGCACAAATCAAGAATTTAAGATCCAAGAATCGTTCAATATTGTGCAAGATTGAAATAACGACTTAGAAGGTATTTTCTGCACACGCACAAAATAGAGGAAGGATTGGGGGTGATAAGGAATGGGTTTGATCTTCACAAGCACTAGCTTGAATGAAAATCAAGTCTTTAAAGAACACCAAGGAAGGATTTCTCTAAAGTAATGTAAAAGAGCGATAAATTTGATTTCTGAATATTGAATGAATGAAGTCTGCCTACATGCATGAAATAAACGATTTTTTATATTATTCCTAATGACCTAGCCATCCTCCATAAGGGTGAGGATTGGGCTTTGGCCCATCATAATCTAAAACAGAAAACTTCCTAATAGAAAAACTTCAAAACAAGATGAGTATGCCCAAAACAAACCCAAAATGTAAATATTCTTATTTAAGTCTGGAATCCACTTATTTAAGTCTTGAATAGTATAACTAAACATGCTGAATAAATAAAATAAGAAGTCCAAGTGATTGGCCCAAAGATGTTCAAAACAGCCTAGTTGTAACAAGTGAGCTGTTTCAAGTTGTGCAATCGGTTCAACCTTCTTCAACAAGTCCAACACATTGCTCCAAGCATTGAGTCATCATTATAAACCTAATTGATGTGTCTCTAAGGGTTTTAGCTTCTTCGCTTGCATATAGATCCACCATTATATTGTTAAGAGCCTCTTAAGCGTGCTTAGCTCGCAACCTTGTCATTGGACCTCCAAGATTCTCTAATAGCTCTTTTTCCCTAATATCACTTTATTGAGCTTGTTTAAGTGTTTCTCCTTGCTGTCCAAGCCCTCCAACATGTTCCAATCCTTCTATTTTGGTTAAAGCCACTTTTAACGCTTGATCTCCATCACCTTGCTTTCTACTCATTCTTTTTCTCTATATTTGCGTGAATCTTGGCATGCAAATCCCTATCAGAATTTGCTTTTTTTCTTTCCATCAAAATTAGAACATTCATTAGTAGGCAAGGGAAAAAAATCTAAAGGAGTTAAAGGATTAAAACCATACATAATATTAAAAGATGAATAAGATGTAATAGAATGCACAGTCCTATTATATGAAAACTCAACTAATGGTAAACTTATATCCCGTTGTTTTAAGTTCTTTTGAATGATAGAACAAAATAATATGGTAAGTGTCCTACTAACCATCTTAGTTTGTCTATTTGTTTAGGGATGTGCAATAGTAGAAAATAATATCTTGTTACCTAACCAACTCTACAAGATGTGCCAAAAATCACTCCAGAACTTAACATCCCTATCACTTTCAATTGTTCTTGTTGAACCAAGGTGGTTCTAATAATGTGTTTTGATGATGACAAAAAATTATTCTTACTAATGTTGTCCTTGATGTTTTATAAGATAAATTAATGTGTAAAGTGTAAGAGTATACATGTGAAGCCTAAGGTAGAAGAGCCATTTTGAAGAAATTGAAGAGTAAGGACCATCTTGAAGAGATTGAAGAATGGATCAGGCATTAAAGAGTTATAATGAAGCTCTAATGTTTAAGTCTTTGATGTTTTATAAGATAGGTTGATGTGCAAAGTGTAAGACCATATATGTGGAGCCTAAGGTAAAAGAGTCATCTTGAAGATATTGAAGAGTAAGTGTGTAATGCCCCAATACCCCCTGGGAGGAATACCGAGACGCTACTCTTACTACTAAACCCTTGTGTCTCGTGCTCACTCGGTCTTAACCAATTTTATTAACTGTTACGGAAGCGTATTTTACCAAGTTGCTTAAAACATACAAGCCAGTTTACAAGCATAAGCGCAATGGAAATTTAAATACATGCATAGTATAGAAAGCAGTAAGAACTTAATCTTTTACAGAATCGCCAT
>JAOXYD010152585.1:0-10460 GCA_028565735.1 Pinacopodium congolense | reverse complement strand
TTATAAATCTAATTTATAATTAGAATTAGATAAATTAATTTTCTTTTAATTTATCATTAATTCTCTAATTAAATAATTTATAATCATAGATGAAAATTGACATTTAACAATATGTTATGACTACCTAAATATTAGGAATGTCAAAGTGATTTTAACTTCACCTGTCTGTGCATAATTTTTTCGTATAATTCAATCATTTCATCATATAATATTTTGATTAGATATAGTTAATGAAATTAGTGTCTATTCTATTTAAGTCTAACCATATTAGTGCTTTACCATTAGTAGCTGATTTAATAATGATATTTGAAAATTAATTTTAAAGTGTCATTATACTTTAGCTAATAATTTATTAAATTAATACTAATTGAGAACAATGGAGCATTTTTACTAATTAATTTCGAATGACGAATCATTTAGTAATCACTTAACTACCTCCACATAGTTCATGCTATATCCAAGTACTACTAGATGGCCCACTCTAGAGAATAGACTATAAATAGCATTAAAACATAGTAATTCCTACATAAGATGACTTTAGTTATCTCAAGTCTAAGGATCACTTATACAATCATCACTATGAATATTTCTGTAGATATACAAGTAATGTTCCATATGGAATTTTCATATCGAGTCAATTCAGTAAACTTGTTCTCTAACAAACATCAACACATTTGTTTAAGTATCATTTTATTATAGTCTATGAGATCAACTACTTCTTTCATAAGTAAAATATAACGCGCGCTAGTATTTTTACTCTATTAATGTCCAATCTTAATAAAGCAATGACTAAGAACATTTGCAACTATCATAAAGGAACTATGAAATTTTTATAGAAGGAAAATGAAGTAGAGTTTAAAAGAGAATAAAACAAGGCTTTACAGCAAATATTTGGGAAGAGGATGGAAAAAGGGAAGGTCATGGAGGACGGAGTCTGCTGTTTTCTAATCACAAGCAAGATAGAAGATAAGGAATAGACTTCCAATAAACAAGTAAATAGTACGAACATGAGGGAGGAGATTCAACTCAACAATTGGTCTATGGAAGAACAAACTAGATTACGAGCATTACTCCAGTAGTTCAGCGATATCTAATGGAGTTCCAGTAAGGAGGATGATACTTCCTAGAAATACTTATATAATCTCCAGCAACTTTATCCGAGTGTAAACCTTGTGGAAAAGATTGTCAAGCGAGAGGGTATTGATATAAGTGGAAAAAGTAGCTTAACAACATAGAGCAAAAGAGGGATGGAGTAGTTGAGTTCAATACAAAGTAAAGTCAAGGCATCTCTAACGTATTAAAGGGGGCTATAAAAATAGATTGGACACATGTAATGAAATTATTATAGGGGATTAACGGTTATGCTAGCATCTGATTAAATTAATTGTAACAAACATGTGGGATTAATGAAAGAAATATTTAGTTGCTCTCAACTCTCTCTCTCTCTCTCTCTCTCTCTCTCTCTCTCTCTTTATTCTCTAGGCTTGTTCTTCTTTTCTTTCTTGAAATCATACTTAAACCTACTAATCATAACTAACCTACAACATCTTTTAATAGATAAGGATGTTAGGAGAATAACGTCTGTGGTATTTCCTAACATTTTACTTTTGTGAGTTTGTTGGATTTATGTTGAAGGTTTTGCTAGTTACTTCCTTATCATCCCTTTCCCTTTTTAATTATGTTCCACTAAATTTTTTTGGGTTGTTATTAGTTTTTGTTTTACTTGAAATTTATATAAGATTTTGACTAGTGGACCCTAAACGTGGCCCTTATGCTACGTGTTGTCGAGTTAGTGATAGGTTAGTAAGGGAAGTTCTTAAATGGGATAAACAAATAAGGAGGGTAATTTAGGGAAATCATGGAAACTAGTAATATATTAAGTCAATTGATGAACTCAATCTAGTTATTCCTATGGCATCATCAAATGAGGCTTTTGCTTTTTAAGTGGTGTTCAATCGATTACATATTAATCAAATTTCGATTGATTGGGCCACACTTTCATCACCCAATGCTTTGCAACCTTTTTTTTTTATTGCATCTTATACCCATTTTGAAATCCAAAAAGGTCTAGATTTCCTAAATAGTTCGTCCAATGTACATTTTTGATTCACGCGGTCATTGTATTTCATCAGCTTGGGGAAATACTGGGAAGTTGCTATATATTATCAACTTGGGGAAATATTAGAAAGAATGATTCTTTTTTATGGTAGAGGTAAAGAAGTAACTTCAAAGCACTAAAAGGGGAAAACGTTTAGGGGTATGAAATCATCGTATTTACAAAGGTACGAACATTGGGTTCCTATTTCAGTTTTGTGTTATATCTTTATGTTAGTCATGCCTTGGGATTGATCGTAGTTGGAAGGTATTTTGTGTTGTGGGCATTTTTTTAGAAGTGTTGACCTCATTTTGATTATGACATTGTTGGTTCTTTCAAGCATGAAGACGTCTTCTAGGGTAGGTAATGCATGGCCATTGATTCTAAATAACGTTGTTAGAAAACTTTAACAGTGTGTGGGGACAAATGATCAATGTAAATATCATTACAAATTCACATATTCAATGCCATTTATTGCTTACCTCGTTAGATAAGAAAGGTTATTCACTAACAATAGTGGTATGCTTTGGGTTTTCTCACGAAATGTCAACTTTGCAAAATAATTGAAACATCAATGCAATTACGGAGCTATTACCTCCATTCTAGAAACACAAGTACATATTATTAGATTTTCATGTACAACAATGACAACGAATACTACTACAATCTACAAATTTTATACAAAATATGATGAGCACATGCTTCATAGTCCACTCTCACATGATTAGATGCTTGCTTATTGTCTTTTTGCCTAACCAGTTATAAGATTCATTAGTCACCACCGATTCTTTGGTAGAAGCTTGCTTCACTACTTTCCTTTGGTTATGTGTGTGTATTAACTTCTTCCTTTTTCTCTTTATCAAGCTACTGAAAAATGACCTAATGCAACAACCATTTAATGGTCCTACTAGTACACGACCTATCATGTAATATATAACTTCTCTTTTGTAACCATTTATGAAATTCCACTATTAATTTACTGATTGATTTTATGGAGTTCCCAAAATGTTAGCAACTTTTTGACCTTATGATTTATCTTCCTCCTTATTCAACTCCATTTCCCTTCTTCTTTTATAGCAGGTATTAGATCTTAGTGAGTGTAAGAGTCACTGGATAAAAGAAATAACTTTTAGAAGATAATGTGATTTGCATTTTTAATAATAAAATAATATTTACCTTACATGTATATCCATTATTCCATTTTGAATCCACTTTTTCATATTGGTTTAAATGATGAAAGGTACATTAAGAGAAAAAAATTGATCTTTTATTTACATTTATAAAATTTTTTACACAAATAAATTCAGTTAACTATTAAGAGGCTATGTAATATGACAATGCTTAATACATGATATCATATACAACCACAACCTAATTGCATAGAAATGACATATGGCTATACATGGCACCCTTGTTTTTCCTCTCCATTCCTAAGTATTACATGCCTTTACTGTCCATTTATGTTTCTAATTCAAATTACCGAATTACTAATCTATTTGTTTTCACCATATATAATATTTTATCTTGTCAACTATGCTCTCTTCAATATGAATATAGTGACACCAATTCCAAATCACCATTTCTCTGTTCATCACTCTGCTATACATAGACAAATAAAGGAGAGTTCATTTAGGGTTATGTTTCCATGAGTAAAAGGAATGTTTTTTGTGATTGTATATTATTTTTTTACGTCAGTTTTGGTATATGGTGTTTGTATGAGTGTATAAATTAAGTGTTTGTAATGTTTCCCATTTCAGTTGACCAAATTTATGCATGTACAGTGGGCTATATTCCCTAGTTACACAAGATCTTATTATAAACTTTATAATGGTGTTGACACAGGAATGCATTGCCATCCATATTGGTAGATGTTGAGCTACCATTTCACTTCTTGTCTACCTCACTCTAATTGTTCTTTACACTTCTTAACTTGATATAGTTGATAATTGCTAAACAAAGTTTACAATGTTGATTTATTATACTATGTGCCTAGGAAAAGGTCTTCATAATGATGTTTACAAGCATTAGAAACTTGAATTAAATTTGATATTTTTTAGGTCATGAAGGACTAGATTTTAGCATGCCACAATTTAGAGACATGTAATTAAGACTAGCATTTGCTATGTGTTTTATGAGTATCGTGTTTCAGTAATGTATAAATTTGAATTGCATCAATGATAATATACGGTTTAAGTAGGTGCAATAGTAAGGCTAACCTAAGTATCGATAGTGTTAAGTGTAGTTAAAGTGTTTCATTAAAAATTTTACAAAAGTTTTAGATGTTCTTCATTTAAACCTTTGATTTTGATATTGGAATGAATATGTCATGCATGTGTGATATCATGTGTCATCCATTTAAAAGGTGTAAGTGATCACTGTTGCAATGGATTTGTCTTCCTTCTTATGAATATGGTTTAAAGCAAGAGGAAATGTTGCATCTTATATAATTTGAGGGTGTGGTCGAATAGAAATGATGCACTCATGACATTTTTAAAACAATAGGTATGAATAACCAAGAAGGAGCTTTCGTTGAATATGGATATTAGTAATTGTGAACTAGGTAGCTATAAAATTATTCATACTTGTAGGTAATAATGGTCTTTTAACAGTGAATGGTATTTGTCGACTCTTACTAAGGGTGTGGTTTCTCCATTTTTCCTCATAAAAGCTATCAATGTCCACCGATTTGGAAATTATAACAAATTAAATGGTATATGTTTTTTAAACAATGATTCTAAAGAAGTTTTCCATTTCATCTTTTTTAGGTGAACAAAATTCGTAAATGATGACCAAACATTCAGTTTCTACCTCCTAAAATGAAAATAATTGAAAAACTGGGTTAGATTTACCACTTTATGGAAATATCAAATTTAATGTGATGTGTAAGACGGATTATCATATGCAAGATAGGAAAGTCATTGATAGTAATCACTTGATAGCGATAAGTTAAAATGTTATTAAGAGTACAGGCTATTTGTAGTTAGTATAAAAAATGACACACTTTCTAATAAGTCTCCCAATATGTTAAATTGATCTTACAGGTAAACAGGAGGTGCAAACACCTTAATGGGTTAACTTCATTAGATTCAGAAGCATCTAGTTGTAGTAATATCGCACTGTACCAAGATGGAGGAAGACATGTATAAGAACTTGATGATAATATCAAAGAACATCATAGATGTTTCAAAGGTAATGTTGATGGAAGGTTGGTCATGGAAAGGGGTTTTAAATGCACATTACTAAGGATAGATGATGGAAAATTTAGGAACACCAATTCTTATCGTGAGATAGTTTTTTGTTTGGAAACTTCTATTTATGTTGAAGAACGACAGAAGGGGTGATCATCATGGGTTGTGAGGGAGAGTCGAGATAAGAGAGGCTCCCATGCCAACGAAAATTTCATGCTTCATATTCAACGAAGAAGATGGTAATAATTACAACATACTTGCATGATGAGAAGATTACCGAGAAGAAGGAGAATGTGGTTACGGGATTTATTGAATGATGACTATCCTCATTTTGATCACTTAGCAAGCAATAAGATGATAAGAAGGGCAGATGTAGATGAAGGAATAGCGGTGGAAAGGGTGGTCTTTTAATTGTAGACAATGTCTAATATTTTTTTTATCTACAACTAGAACATCTAATATTATGTAGGCCGTTGTGTTAAGTACAATAAGCGAATGCATACTCAATCTATTTCTCTCTATTATTATAACACTTATAGGATATTCATTATGGTGTATCACTATAATACTGGACACAGTCAGACATTAAACAAAGAGGGATGTAAAAGACAAAAAGGTGTAAGGTTGGAATCAAGTTATGTGTCATATATCCATCAACACGTATGTGGAATCTAAAGGTAATTTTTTTATCATGGTAACTTTTATTCCATGTTCTTCACGTTCCAACAAAAGTAATTTTATTTGAGTCAGAATAATAATATGTCACTTTTAGGTGTCTAATGAAAGGTCTAGTGAGATAGTGGTTGTAGTCAATGCTCAATATCATTTAATGCTAACAGACGTGCTATCGTGTTTCAAGGCTAGATCATGGATTAGTAATGTGATAAATTTGTTACAATGTGCTACCTATCTATCAATGCCCAGTTACTTTTGATGGTTTCTTTAAATATCATGGGTACCACTTACTTCATTCCTTTATAGTTTGTCAATGGATTTTATTCTATTTTGTTATTGGAGTTAATGTCAAACTCCCCTACATATGTATATAGTAGATTGGTCATTTATGGTATGATATTTTATTGCTCACTTAAACAACATGTTTTGTTTGGGACTTAGATATTTGGTCCTGATCATTACATAATCAAAGTTACTCTTCAATATAAAGTGAGATGGTAGGGACAATGGATGTAGACAATTTATGCAGTTTGTTTGAAATTGGGTGATCTCTAATAGTGTACAAGTAATCAAGATACATAATTAAGGGGTTTAATCTTAGCAATAATGCCAAGATAGCTACTAGGGTATGTCTTCTTCCTTTATCCATTCACATTATTAGGTTTAATAGAAATTGTTCTATAACTACTGATGTTAAGGTTGCAAATTATTTTTCATGATTTAGACCATTAGTTATGCATTTTTTTATTCTAGTCCTTATGGTTAAAATCTAGTGGTGCATGGACATTGAAGTAGAGGCTGCCAAAATATTTGGTTTGGACTCCATTAACCATCAAGAGCAAAGGAAGGACAATCTGTGCAAGCTGGCGATAAACCTTTGTTTTCATTTTTCATTTCATCCTTGGTTGTGTCTTGAATTATGCATTAAAAGTTATGAAAGCAATTTAGTTGACTCACCTATCTATAGCTTCACATAAGCTGAAAAGATTATAGAGGAAAATGATCCACATTAGGAAGCATATGGCTGCAAATTGTCCATGGGAAAATTTCCCCATCATCCATGTTAATGATTTCCCAAAGAAAAAAAAGTAACATTTCATGCTTTGTTGTAGTTTTCCTCTTTAATATCTTCTATATATGTAATGTAGTCAAACCTAACAAGCACTTATAACCAAAGCCGATTAGACATATGATTCCTAAGAATGTGGTCGCAATCATGACTATAGAGTGTATATGTACACAACGATAGTGCTGAGTTAGTTGTTGGACATTGGGGCATGAAATATTTAACCTTCTCCTTATTTGGAAATGAACAAATCATTCTATTTTATGTTTTTTTAATTATTTATTTTTAATGTTTAAGGTGTAAGACCCAACAGAAATATGAAGGCACCTATGTAATTGTGTTATCGGTAATTCTTTAACTTACTACATGATAAATTTGATATGGCACCACCATTAGGCTAAATGTAATATTGTTTGTAAAATGATAACGGTGGCCCCAATGACAATCCATATCACATGCCATTTCATGCTAACTATATTGGTAAGACATGTTATAGATTCCGGTCATTTTTCCGATAAATGACCACTCTTTTTTTTTTAATAGCAATTGCTTTATTCTAGTAGTGTAATTCCATTCCATAATGCAAGTTATAAATGGTGATAAACTACAATGACATATAAGGCCACCTAATAAAGCATCTTAAACTGTAAGTGAAAATTTCATGTAATGGGGATATTGTGGCCAAAGGATATGCTGATGAAGTGTTTTAGGGTGTAGAAATTAGGTATCCCTTAATGGTAACTAGTTTTTTATATTAAGATTTTTTCTGCTTTAATTGAGAGTGATTCTCAACGTGTTGAGATTACGATATGTGGATGTTAAGGTAGATGATAAGAGAAGATGATCTATTCTTACATGTAGGTCTAAAATTGCAAAAAAGTAAGATGGAATAGCCATGTCATTTTCAAGTTTTATATATCCCTTTTCAACCATACATGTTGCACATTTATCTCTTGTTAACAATATGAAAGATAGCCACCTTCTTTTAGTTGCATCTTTACATATGCAGTATTTAGTAAAAAAAACAAATTTGGCCTAAAAACAGTTCAATAATATTTAATGTAACAAATATCATGAAGACTTATCCATAACCATACCTATGGTTATGTTGATATAGGAGATTACGTTATTCCTACTTCAATTTTAATCTCCGCATTAGGAACTAATGTCGTTGCCCTCGATCATTTGTACTTGTTGAAATTGACATAAGAAAAGAATAGTTAATATGCAATAACAACTACTTGATCACAATTAATTTAATTGAATGTTGAAAGTTAGAAATAACTCTTTAGACATTATGACCAATTTGATTCCTCCTTTGCCTCGTTTGTATGACTTGCTCAAGTTAGGATCTTTGACTCCTTAATGGTGGTCTTCCTTGTGGTTACCAAATAATAAGATATAAAATCTAAGTGGTAGGATGTGACAACATGACTTCATTATTAGACGCATGTATGTTGGAACCACCTATAGACGACAATGTTTCATATGCCCTATGTAATAAACTAGTTAACTAATGACATTTAGATTCTGCCTCTATTGGACAACCTAAAACTTCATAGAAGGCCTTTTCCAATTCACTTGTTCACTGTAGCGATATGTCATCATCCTCGTGTATGTTTCCCACCATTATTTTAGAGTGTGACATAATAACATCTTTTCACCATCTTCGTAATATGAGTTATTCAAGTGTTGTTTGGACTAGGTGCCTAGTTAGCACCCTAAACATATGTTGATAGATAATCCCCTTAAACTAAAAAAACTTGTAAATACATTTAGCTGCAAAAGGAGACTACTAGATGACCATTATGTATGATCCTACAACTTTGCCTTCTATACCTAATTCCTAGATTTCGTGCCTATTCATATTTATACATGTACTATTGTTAATAACATAAAAATGCATCACACTAATAAGCTCCTTTTGTACTTGTTAGAATATAGTGTTGGTGTATCTTATTTGGAAAACTCTCTCAATATCAAATCTCGTAACAAGCGAAAAAATTCCTACAGAAGACAAATAGTCTAATTACAACTATTGTTCCCATATTACCCTACCATATTATTCCATAAACTAACTTAGATTGGTCCTCGAATAGATATATCTATCAAAGTATGCATTCCTGCTTTCATGCCTCTATATAGTTGACATTCCTGCCCAAAAGTATGTTTGACTAAAGTAGGCATTTATTTCGTGCATTGCTGGTGTAAAGAACTGATCCATTGATTATTTTGTAGGTCAAAATTGACCACCATTTATTGCCATCCATAATTAAACTATTTCCACACAGTTTGAATTGAAAAATAACATATAGGAATTGTAATTCCACCAATTTAAAAGCCTTATGAGAACCCAATTTCTTTGGAATTTCTTGACTATATGCTAGAGACATAGATGGTGTGACATGTTTGGGAAAACAATCCTTATGGCATTTGCTATGCTCCTACACTAATCAAATATTATAGCCTGAGGTGTTAATCTGTTTATGTACAACATCCAAGTCCTAAAAAATTAGCAGAAAGTTTCCACTATTTTGTCTCTTAATGGAGCACAACCTAATAGTATTGGTTGGTTGTGGTGATTCACCTCAGTAAATGGAGAAAATGACATTTGGTATTTATTAACCAACTACGATGTGTAAAATGTAATGACATAGCCAATTTTGCACATGCTATAAGAGTCTTAGTATCTGCCTAGAACACATTTCTCAATCATTTCTCATCATCACAGTCCATGTAGTATAAAAATCTTTGATCCTTTTCCTTCGTCCTCATAAACATCTTGTACACTACCTCTACATCACGTCCACGTAACCTATCCCATCTAACCATGTCTAGATGGTTTTGGTAGTCTTTTTTCATACAAGAGACATTTTCATAACCTCCTAACCCAAAAACTATCAATTAAATGTTGGTGCTTAATTGTATACCATAATGATTATTATATTCAAGTCTTCATCTAATGTCATTATGGACCACTCAATGTTGACGCATAACAGAGCATCATTAGGAGCGAGTTCATGGTTCTACTCATTCATAAATCTTATTATCTTCTAGGTTCCTTTGACGAAGCTGTAAGATAGGGTTGCTAGACAACCAATTCTAGTAGATAATCTCAACCTAAGCGTTGAATCCTCTAGGCTTATGGTCCCATGCCTTATAGGAAACAAATAAACGATTAGTGAATTGTGCTTTACTGTTCTTTCTTCCACCATGTATGGTAACCGAAAATCCATGCTCTCTCTCATACGTTTGGTATATGGAATGAATTGCCTCCGAACTAGGCATTACCATTATGACTTGTAAACACATGTCAACTTGGACATAATTTATGTCACATGTACAGAGGTTACATGTGTCATTGTTAGGGGTTAAATATGTAATAGATCACTCGAGAAAAGAAGGAGGATGCATGACCTCCTAAGCTAAGTGATAT
>JAOXYD010152574.1:0-10460 GCA_028565735.1 Pinacopodium congolense | reverse complement strand
TTGTATCTCTCCACTTCACCTTTGGCATTCTTCTTAATCTTGTACACCCATTTGACTCCAATCACTTGGTGACCTCTTGGAAGAGAAGTAAGTTCTCATGTGTCATTCTTTTTTATGGCTTAAATTTCCTTATCCATTGCATATATCCACTTATTATTCTTACTAACATCTTCAAAATTTAAAGGCTTAATATCTGCAACCAAACAAAACAAGTTAGGGTTATCATAAAATTCATCAAATATTTGATATCGTTGAGGTCCCACACTTATTGGTGAAGGTGTGGATGATGATGCTTGAGATGATGGGATTGGTTTGCTTGGTGGAGATGCTTCATTTTCTACTTCTTGAATGATGCCCTTTTCTTCTTCATCATCAAAATATACAAAGAAATCATAAGATCCCTCAATATGTGAGTTCCAATCACAAGATGATTTTTCATCAAATTCTACATCTCTACCAATAATAATCTTTTCTTTACTTAGATTAAACAATTTATAACCTTTTGAGTTTTTATCATATCCAATGAAAATAAATTTCTTACTTCAATCATCAAGTTTATATCTTTCTTGTTCCAGAACATGCATATATGCAATAGATCCAAATATTCTTAGATGAGATATAAAAGGCTTTATTCCACTCTATACTTCTTGTGGAGTGACATCTTTCAATCTCTTTGTAGGACTATTATTTGAGAGATAAACTACACACACAATTACTTCAGCCTAAAACTCCTTAGGCATCATCTTACTTTTCAACATTTTTCTCACCACATTTAGGATTGTTCGATTCTTTCTTTCCATTACTCCATTTTATTGCGGAGACCTGGGCACTGTAAGAGGACGACGAATTCCATGCAACTTCCAAAAGCCCTTAAACTCGGTAGAAGTAAATTCTCTACCTCTATCAGTTCTTAATGCTTTAATCTCAAAACCACTTTCTTTTTCAACCAAAGTTTTAAACTTTTTAAACGCGTCAAACGCTTTAAACTTGTATTTCAAAAATTTCATCCACATCTTTCTACTATAATCATCAATGAAGAGAATAAAGTACGAGCTTTTACCAAAAGATGGAGGATTGATAGGACCATAAACATCTATATGAACAAGTTGGAGTGGTTTGGTAGTTCTCAAGATTGATTGGTTTGGGAAGCTTTTCCTTGAATGCTTTTCGAGCAAGCATGCCTCACATAATGGTCAAGATAATCTATACTTAAAATTTCTCGTACCATCTTCTTCTCTCCTAAATTTTTGAGTGCATTAAAATTCAAATGTCCATACATCATATGCCATATCCATGAAGGATCACCAACACTAGTCTTCAAACACATAACATCCACAGTGTGCAAGTTCAATACAAACATCTTGTGATTAGTCATAGTCACCTTGGCAAGAAGGTTAGCATTACGATCTCTAAGCCAAAGAGTATGATCCTCCTTATGAATTTTACACCCATTCTCCAAAAATTGACCAATACTTCAAATATTATTCTTCAGTTTTGAAATATAATAAACGTTAGGGAGAAGCTTATGACCACCTACTTTTGTCCTTAACAAAATTGCACCTTTACTTTCGATCTCTACTGTTGTATTATCACCAAAACATATAGTCCTTGTGGCATTATTATCTAATTCAACAAATTTGTTTTTATCACCTATCATATGATTACTAGCCGCATTATCAAAGTACCATGTGCTCTTTTCACTTTTTAATTCATCCTTGACTGGAAGTAGTAACGTTTCCTCCATTGCATCTTCATTGACTTCTACAAATTTTAATTCATCTACATTTTTACAAAAACATTCTCAAGAGTAATGACTATGCTTACCACATGAATAATATTCAATTTGAGTTTTGTCACTTTTCCATGTATTATTCCTCCCAAAGTTGCCTTTTCCTCGTCCTCTTACTCTTCCTCAGAAATTTTGAGTTTAATTGTCATGAGAAGATTCGTGTTCACTCTTTTCTCTCCCTTAACTCCATGTATGTCCACAATCTCGTCCACGACTATTTCCATTTCCACATCCGCAACCACGTCCACTTTTACTTTGCTCTATATGATTATTTTCAGACTTTTATGGATAAATTTGCTAGTAAGGTTTGTTATGTTAATATCTCCTTTTTGTCACAATTCATCCTTTTTTCACGAGCTAATAATAATCCACTTAGCTCATCCATAGATATATTGCTTAATCTTTGGACTCGTCAATAGCTACCACCACATAATTAAACTTTGAGTTGAGAGAGCGTATGACCTTTTCTACAACTTGAACATCTTGCATGATCTCACCAAGTCTTTTCATTTGATTCACCACTCCTAGAACTCTTGTGAAATGCTCTTAAATGGATTCTCCATCTTTTATTAAAAGGGTCTCAAACTCAGCCCTTAGAATTTGAAGTTGTACTTTCTTTACCTTATCAACTTCCATCACTGAATTTTAGAGAGTTTCCTACACTTTCTTTAATGTAGTTTCATTAGTTATTTTCTCGAACATTTTTTTATCCAATCCTTGATAAATGATGGTAAATGCACTTTGATCTTTCTTCCTTTACTTCTCTAAGGCATCCATTTCGGCTTGAGTCAATATTTTCTCATTTTGAGGTTCCGCGTAGCCTTTGTTGACGATCTCCCATACACCTTGTGAATCAAGAATGGCCTTCATCCTAAGTGCCTAATTCTCATAGTTAAGTTTGGTAAGTTGTAGATAGTGGAAAGATATGGAGACTCCTTTTATTGTCACAGTTGGCTCTGACACCACTTTGTTAAAAAAAAAATTCTTAAAGTTTTGTACACTCACACACAAAGAGGAACTCTCATTCATACAAACAATGGAAGAAGATGAATCTTGTAATAGAATTCTTATTTTTGACTCACTTATATAAAATGAAATATTGCATGGCTATTTATAGTGTCAAATAAAAAATTCTATACTAGCCAACTTAAAAGCTACTTAATACTAGAATATAAAGAGGGAAAAACTTTCAATAACACATAAATTTTTTATAATAATAAAAACTAACTAATCTGTCTTTATTCGATCATACCTCTTTTTAGGTAACTCCAAATGACATAAAGTTTGATTTATTTTAATCTAGACACATAAAACTTTAAAATGAATCATAAATCACCTTAATTGATTGGGTTTTGACTATTTAACTGCTCATTCAAAATTACTGTAAAATATGAAAAGTTATGTTTATTTTTTCTAACAATTTTTTAGCATTGGCATGTATAAGATGAAATTGAAGACAAATAGAGCTTGCGATGTCAGCACTATCTCAAGATTCCTGCTTAATCCGGCCTGATGGCTAAAACAAAGACAATCACACATGCATTTGTTTTAAATTTTCATCCACATTTTCTCATTACCTAAACAAAGGAAACCGGACGATAGTTGGAGAAGATAGATTGGTAGCAACGGAACAAGTAGATGGCTAGAGAGGGAAAGTGTGTAAACAACAAACATAGGAAGCAGAACAATACAGTTTGAATAAATCTGGTTACTATAATAATAATAATATTATTATTAATAAAACTGGTTACTATATTAATATAATAATAATAATAATATTTATTATTATTATTATTATTATTATTGATTACAACCGTCTTTTTTAAACTTTCGATTTTTAATAAAAATTAAACCGGTTAATAGGCTGATTTTTAATTAACCTGATTGGATCAGCTGGTCGGTTAGGACTTTTTAATTCTTGGTGACTAGAGGCAGCACCTTAATAGGCAAAGGACAATAAGGTTAGAATAAGGATGAGTTCTAATTTAATTGCATCTCGTATATCCATGTCTCTCGAATAATTCAGAGTTATTGGATTTTCTCATTTAAATAATCCTGTTTTATTTATTTATTTATTTACTAAGTTGCAATAGAGTAAAATTAGATAAATAATTGAATTTGTTGATACTAAACTTTATCGTCATTAAATCTATAAGAGCTAGTATCGCTAATGGCAATGGCAATTTGATACAGATATAAAATTCTAAATATAACAAAAACCACTAAGATAAAATGTTAGCTTAAAAAGAAAATGTTAATTGATATATAAAATGCAATCGAGTAATACCAAAAAAAAAAAAAATTGTGTGGTTCAATAAAGTTTATATTTGTAACTGAAAGAGAATTATATTTTGTTATATTAATATAAATGGTTTAACACAAAAGTAGATAAGGTGCATTTTTCATAAAGATAATATTTACTATATTCATATATATATATATATATCAAAAGGAATCAGCATCGTAACTTAATATAATGCATTTAAATTTATTCTTTATATATTTCATAACTTTATAATGCCTATATAAAAAATACTGAATATGCATTAATTCATTTATATAAAATTTAAAAAATCAAGTCTCTTTATTAACACTAACGTGTCAATGTTCAAAAAAAAAATAGAAGTAACTCTTATTATAAGAACATGCATATATGATACATTATAATGAAACCACTATTATCTAGTTAAAACTTAACATATTTTTACAAAAAATTAAATAAAACAAAAATATTTTTATATGTTTTTATCATATATACATCTTATTTGTTAAAAAAAATATGAATTTATAATAAGATTATTATAACTATTATATGTGTGTGTGTGTGTGTGTGTGTTTTTAAACTTGCAAAAGACTAAATTTTATTAAAACAATTTAAACATCATGTTAAAATTAAAATAAACTTAACATTCATTTATAAGAAGTGAAATTGAGTTATTTTGAATGCTATTATAATTATTTTCTACAGTCATACTCTGTGAGAGTTGTATTGGACTTGTCAAATTAAGTCTTTTAAGTTTACAATAGTATACTTCTAAACTTTTCATATGTTTCATAAAATTATGTAACAATTAATAATTATATATCTAAATTTTTATTTATTCTTCGATTTTTTATACACCTTTGATTATCATTTGTATCTCTAAAAGTGAAGAATGTCTGGAAATTTTTTTATGTTTTCATATAAACGAGTTTAAAGTGAGTGTTATTATAGCATTTTACTTTTTATCATATTTATTAGATGGTTGTTGATAGCTATATATTTTTATTAATTATGTATTGCCAAAATTTAATTGATATTGATTCAAATTGTTATGGTTTTAGGAGGAGTGATATGAGAGAAGTTTTTTGAAAAAGGTGATATGAGAGAAGTTAATAAAAAGTTTGAATTAAGATACTTATAAATTGTGCATGTTGTTAAGTATGTGAAAAGATAAACGTTTTTATTTTAAAATTTGATAACTTCCCTTAAATTTAAAATTCATATTTAAATAGTAATATGTCAATAATCAATTTTCTTGACTTTGACTAGATTTTTTATATTAAATTAAGATTTATTATCAAAATAATTTGTAATCGTAATATACAAAAATATTTTAAACTTTTTAAAACTTAAACTTAACTATTTTAAAATATTTTAAAATGAACTATAATATTTCAATATCTATACATTATTTAATATAGAATTAATGTGCTTTCATATTCGTTATACAATTATAAAAATTTATTTAAAAAAGGTTATGAAGTATTTCAATTTACAAAATTTATTTTTATACGACATTAATTGCCGTTGGAGTTTATGGGATGCCTTAAATGGAGGGGACAATCATATTTTTTATCCTTTAATTTTGAAAATTTTCTTAATTAAATCCTCAAATATAAAACTTTTCGTCCTTTTTTGACATCATCAAAAAGTAAAAAGATGCTAATTGATATAAATAAATTGTCATGGAGGAGTTCATTAGAAATAAAAAAAAACATGCAATTAAACAATATTCTTAAAGTGACCTACTATCAATTATACCTAATTTGTTTTTAATCATGCAAAAACTATCTTTAATCATTAATTTACTGAAAATTTCATCCAATTGGTGCTGTATGCTGACAAATTCCATTTTAATTTTGCCATTTTACATATGATTTCAAATTAAGTAATATCTTATTTCAACGTGTTTAGTCTTATAATGTTGAATTAAATTCTTTGTTAAACATATGACACTTGTGTTATCACATATAATAGGGATTTTATTTAGCTCAAAGTGCCAAATGTGCTCCTCCTAGTGGCTATATGTACAACAACTTCTAGTGGCTATATACTCCGTTTCTACAGTTGAAAAAGCTATTAAATTTTGCTTCTTACTAAACTAAGAAACTAATGCATTTCTTAAGAATTGACAAGTGCCAAATGTGCTCCTCCTATCTAAAAGGTTATAGGCATAATCTGTATCAAAATAGTAAACTAAATCTATAAATGCATTTATAAGATACCATAATCTTAAAGATGTTATTCCACACAATTACCTCAATATGCATTTAACAGCTAAAAGATAAGACTCTTTAGGACTTGATTGAAGCCTTGCACATAAACATATATTAAATATAGTGTCTAGCTTACTTATGGTAAACTAAACTAAACTACTTATCATGCCTCTATACAGTTTAGCATTTATAGATTTATTTTCTTCATCTTTGGTCAACTTAATGAAGACATTTATAGATGTTCCTAATGGTTTCTTTTGATCCATTCCAAACCTTTTAAATAATTCCTTAGTGTACTTGGCTTGATTAATGAAAAACCCATCCTCCATTTGTTTAATTTTCAAGTCAAGAAATAAATTAGATTATTCCGTTATACTTATCTTAAATTCTTTACTCTTCTACTTAGAAAATTTCTTACAGAAACTTTCATTAGTGGCACTAAAGATAATGTCATTATTATAAATTTGAAAAATCAAGGTATCATCATTTTCCTTCTCAATGAAGATAATTGTATCTACCTTTACCTTTAAAAAACCATTTTACAATAAAAATGCACTTAATCTTTCATACTAAGCTTTAGGAGCCTATTTCAAACCATATAAGACTTTTGAAAGTTTATAAACATAGTTAGGTGTATCATAGTTTTCAAAACTGGGGAATTGATTTACATAAACTTCTTTTTAAATAAAGTCATTTAGAAAAGTACTTTTCACATCTATTTAAAAAAGTTTAAAGTCTATGTAAGTCACAAATGTCGCGATACCAACCTAATTACCTGCAATCCAACTACAAGTGCTAAAGTATTTTTATAATCAACTTCCTTTTCTTAGTTATAACCATTCACTACTAACTTAGCCTTATTTCTCACAATATTGCTTAACTCATCAAGATTATTCCTAAACACCCATTTACTACCTATAATTTGATGATTCTTAGGCCTAAAAACTAATGTCTAGACTTTATTTCTCTCAAATTGATTTAACTCCTCATGCATAAAAAGAACACAAATTTCATCACTAAAAGCTTCTTCTATGGTCTTAGGCTTATATGGGATAAATATAAGATAAATATCTAAATAAAGATTTAGTAACTAAGCCTCTTTGTACATCTACTATGATCTGATTTGAAGAGTGGTCTTTCTTATACCTCCAATCTCTTAGTAATCTCTCATTCTTCTATAAACCTCACTTGATTCAATAATGGGTTTAGTAGGCCCTTGAGGGGTTTTTATTATGATCCTCGTTTTGTTCTTCTAAACCTAGTGTTTCCAAATCTGTTGATAAACTTATGTTAATATCTTCAAAATTCTTCTTCACACTAATAGAGTTTTATTCATCAAAGATAACATGAGTAGACTCTTCAATCACTAAGGTTCTCTTGTTAAACACTCTATATGCTCTATTAGTTAAAGAATAACCTACAAAATTCTTTCATTCATTTTTTAGTCAGATTTGCTTAGGTTACCTTAGTGTTGAAAAAATAACATCTACACTAAAAAACCTTCAAATAACTCATCTTTACCTTTTTTTTCATTGTAAAACACATAGGGAGTTTTGTTTATAGTTAGTCTTATATGGATCCTATTGGATAGATGGCAACCATAAGCTACAACTTCTACTCAAATATGTTTAAAAAGTTCATAATCATTTAACATAGTTTTAGCTATCCCTTGTAAAGTTATATTTTTCCTTTCAATAACTTTATTTTATTGAAGGGTCCTAGATGTAGAAAAATTATGAAAAATTCCATTCTCATCACAGAAAGATTCAAAAAACTCATTTTCAAATTCTCTACCATGATCACTCCTAATAGATGCTATTATATAGCCTTTGTCATTTTGAATTCTTTTAGGCTGCTTCACAAAAAGATCTAAACACATTCATCCTTACTAGTATGAAATATCACCTATGTAAACCTTTTAAAGTCATCAACAATAACAAATACATATGTCTTTCCACCTAAACGAGTAACTCTAGAGGGACCAAATAAATCCATATGTAAAAGTTTTAAAGGTCTAGAGATTGTTACCAATTTATTCTTCTTAAAGGAATTTTTGGTTTGCTTTTCGATTTGATAAGCATCCCACACCTTGTCCTTCTTAAAATTCTCCTTTAGTAGCCCATTAACTAGTTTTTAGTGCCATTATTTTCTATATTTTTATGTTAACTATTTTTAATTGTAAGGTAAAAGGTTGTATTTAATGGAAATTATTTTCTTTGTGTGTTTAGAAACATATTGGGAAAAAATTAAAAGGTTAGGATCAATTTTAGTAGAAAAATAGTTGAATTTGACATAAGAGCTGACTAGACATGGGCTCATGCAATGTTAAAACAGATGAACAGCTAGCATAATGATTAGATGATTTAAATTCATATTTCCTTAACTGTCCATTTAAGGAAGTGATGGCTAAAATCAAGTGAGATGAAAGAAAATTCTATTTTTGTATTTTATAAGGAAAGAATTTAAATAAATCTTGATTTTTGAAAGTCAACAAGAATTTTCAAATTGTATTTTCATACAAAAAACATATACTGTAGGGATTCATAGTTTTAGGCAAATAAAGACTATTATTGGTTACATGGATCCAAGGTTATTGAATTATGACTTGTTGTGAGACTTTTAGTTTTCAGTTAAATTTCTTTATTGATTAAGTATTAATTATTTTTTAGATTTTATTTTATGATTGTTTGATTTTCAACTAGGAACATAACTAGTTTGTTGATTTATTCATTCAATTGCTAGATTAGACACATTGACATTTAATTCTTCTAATCAAAAGTAACAACTAGGATTTTTGTCTATTATATTAGGCATGTGATTCAAGAAAAAAATAATTTTATAGGCTAAATATACATCGTATTTATGTTGTCTAGTTTATCGATCTTTTTTAATTGTAAATTTATTAATTAATTAAATTTGAGATCGTATCCAGGTTGTTGATTAATAAGGGTTAATTTGAATACATGTTTTTGTTGACTAAACCTAAGAGAAAATAGATAAAAAAAAGTTTCTACAATGAATGTTTAAATAATAAATTAATTATATTTAGTATCAATGATTAAAGTAAGTTTAATAACGAAGGAGACCGTAAAATAAGATTTATCATTATTGATTTTTTATTGTTTTGCCATTAATTATTTTCAATTTAATTTTTAATTAAAATTTGTTTAATTCATTATTTAAACCCCCTTTTTGTATTGTGTAACTTTAACATCAAGATTCCCCATGGGAACAATCCCAACTCTCCACTACTACATTAATTTGTGTTGTAAGAAGTTAGTTTTTATATTTGGTTATAGGTGAAAGCATCAACAAATTTTGGCACTATTGCCAGAGAGTTCTTGGCAATGCATTTATGTTACGTGCTCAATATAATTTGAACATTTTTATTCAATCCTGAAATAGAGAAATCAGTTAAGCGTTAAGAAGGGAAATAAAATAAAGACGGCAAGAACCAACAAAGAAATGACAAAGAGAAAAGAACATGATTGTGCATCTCACTTTACATCAACTTACTACTCCACCTAATGATCAATAGTCTCATTGCATTACTTTTCGGAATTTAGGTGACAATAATATTTTAAGTTGAAATTGGGGCTGATTCATTTATTACCTGTATTTCATGGCACACCAGAAGAAGATCCTTACAAACACTTGAAGGAGTTTGATGTAGTTTACATGGGAATAAAGCCTGCCGATGTCATTGAAACACAAATAAAACTAAGAGATTTTCTAGTTTCTCTCAAGGATGATGCCCAAGGCTGGTTGTATTACTTGCCTATTGGAAGTATCACAATATGAACAGAAATGAGGAAACAATTTTTAGAGAAGTTTCTTTTAGCTTTTAGGGCTGTCAATATCAAAAACGACATTTGCAATATCCTACAACACACTAGAGAATCATTATACGAATATTGGAAGAGATTCAATAAACTTTGTGCAAGGTGCCCCCACCACCAAATCAGTGACCAATTGTTGATTCAATACTTTTGTGAAGGCATTTTATCGACCAAGAAGAGTATGATTGATGTTGCAAGTGGAGAACCTTCAGTTGATAAAACACTAGCAGCTGCATGGGATTTAATATTAATTATGGCTTCCAACTCTCAACAATTTGGAACTCGGAACGATTATAGTTTCAAGACATGTTAATGAGATGGGAATATCGTAACTAGAATGAAGACTTGATGAT
>JAOXYD010152563.1:0-10461 GCA_028565735.1 Pinacopodium congolense | reverse complement strand
TTGCATTTAGTTTTCCAATTGAATTAGGTTGCTAGTTTTGAGTTTACAAAAAGTTTTTAATACCCAATTCACCCCCCCTCTTGGGTGTCATAGGAATTACACAAGGAATAGTAAAGCTATTAGGGTACTTGAGCTTAGGAGGTAATTTTTTCAATAAGATTATTGAACATTCTTCATTTAACTTTACAATTTCATAATCTTATAATTTCCACTTCTTTGATAGAATGTCCTTTAAAAGCTTACCATAACTTGGCATTTGTGTTATGGTTTCCACAAATGGGATATTGATATGTAACTTTTTAAACATTTCTACAAATTACTTATCCAAATTGAAATTTTTGAGCCTTTGAGGATAAGAAATTTAAGGCTTATATAGTTGGACATTTAGGTCAGTGAAAAGTCTATGAGGTTGCTCTTAACTTCCACTCTCAATTTCCTTTCCCCTTTCCTTTCCTTTTACTACTTCCACCACTGTTTAATAACTATTTTTATTTTCTTCCCACTTTTTTTCTACTTCTCTTCTCTCCACTTCTTTCTAACTTCTCAGAGTAATTACCTTAACATCTTCTCTAGGATTAGCCTTGGTAGTGCTAAGTAGCTTACCAGGAAGTCATTCTTGTAAAAGTTAAACAATTTTACCAACTTGAGTCCTTAGATTCATTATTGAATAATCGAGATTCATTACTCTAAATGTAGTTTAAAACAATATCTTTAAATTTTAATTTTTTAGGTGGAGGTAGGTTGGCTCTAAAGTTCGGTGGTGGGGCTCTTTGTTGGTTAGCTAAGGGATGCTACGTATTTTGATTGTCACACCATGAAAAGTTTAGGTGATTTCTTTATCCAGGATTGTAGGCCATTCCTTTGCCCATTATACTTGATATATTGGTCTTGCTCAGGCTCTTTAGTAAAAGGATTACCTACTTGACAATATAAGGATACGAACTAACACATGTTCATACTAAATGTGGTTCCTAATTACACTACTACTAGTTCCACTAACCAAATAGCCCATTTTCTTATTTAGGGCGTCCGCTAAAGCAACTATGTCATTTATCGCATTTGTCCTATATGGCTTCCTAGGTTGATGTTCTTTGGAGTCTTATTCATAAAGGTCTCTCCAATTGTAGCATCTATAATACATCGAGTAGATAGCTTGAGGCCAATATAAAAGATATTCACTTATTGCCACGTACTAAAGCCATGGCTAGGAAACTTAACAAACATTTTCCTAAACCTTTTGGCATGTCTTTCGATGAGCATAAAATAATAAAATACCTAACTAACCTAACTAACTACATAGTAGGGCAAGTTAGCGTCGATCCCACAGAAAACTGGTTTTATTTTTCAACTATTCCAAATGTTGCAAAATAGAAAAAGAAAATAAAGACAACTCATGGATGCGAAGGAATTAAAACAAACCAAAAGACAACAAGTGAAACTAAAGTGAAAAGAACAAGAAACAACTAAGAAATATGAAAAGCTATGCAAAAGGTATTATCTACATTCATGAATTGTAATCAATCATTAAAAATATAAATTGTGATAAGCTTAACATGCTAGTTTATAGACATAAATAAGATCTTGCATCCTAAGTTCTTCCAAATTTTAGATAATTCTTATGCGATAAAAAACTTACTCCTAACCATGCAACAACCTAGAGCAAGCTCTTCAGATTTAGTAACATGATAGCATTAAAGACTAGGGAATGACTAATTAAGGCCAGGGTCTCATAAGCTTGGATCATGTAGCCTTAAGAATCAAAATCCTAGACTAACTGATTAAGTTTACCTACAAAATCAATTAACCTATTTCCATTTGTGGATTTCGCTAATGACAATTAGAAATCAAAAGCTAAATCCTATCAATTGAACTAGAAACTACACCTAAGATGGCCAATTATATGGATTAATCCCTAATTCATGGCATTAATTTCAAATCTCGATTCAGTCCTAGCTTAAATCAGAATTTCAACTCAAACCCAATCAATTCTCCCGATTATAATGCATTAATCTAGTAAATATCTTTAAATGCATATTAACATTAATCTAATATAACAAAAATAAACAAAACCAATATGAAATTAAATAAAACTTAACTAAAAATGTTGAGAACATATGAACAATAAAGAGAGAAAGGCTAGAAATTAAAGGAACTATTATTAAACTATCCAAAACTCAAGGTTCAACAACATTGAATAAATTTAATTAAAAATACAACTGAAAATAAAATGAATTTAAGAAACAGTAGGTAAAACATAAATAAATCTGAGTTCGACACCTAATCTACTTAATCTAAGGTCTGAACATGAAAAGAGATTAAAAGAATAACAAAAACACACCAAAACCTAAAGTAAATACAAAGAAATCAAGGCTGCCTCAACTGCAGAGCAAAAAGTGATGAAATCTGCCTCTCCTTTGCTATTTATACTTCCTTTAGGGTTTAGAAAGGTTTTAGAAGTGAAAGTTTAAGTTTCTCCTTAATTTTTGGGTAAGACAACATGTTCTTCATATATTTACAGGCTTTCATTAAACCTCTATAGTGGTCTAGATTCAACCGCCATTTAGGTTACTAAAGAACACCCTAAATGCTGGTTAGTTTATAGCTTCTGCCCCTCCTCATATTTTCTACTATAACTCCTCATGCGCACCTTTAATGGCAATGAAATTTGGTATGTAGGTCCTCATTATTGCACGTCATAAGAGTTTAGAACAATGTGAGCTCTAAAAGTGCTTTAACGCATCAACAAATTCACTTACACCAAAACTAGTTATTGTTTGAGCAGTTTTTGCTCTTCTCTTAATGTATCATTCATGGCTTGTCATATGGCCTTGAAATTTGATTTAGATCTTCATAACATGATGCTCAAAGTCCTTAAATTAGTTTCACACCCCTTTTAATTCCAATTTTTCTTTAAATAACTTCCAAACTTAATCCTTTTAAGTTGTATTTATGTTCTAAGATCAAATTTTCATGTAAACTCAAAAAGAGCATAAATCAAATATGTAAACATAAAAATATGGTTGAAATGATATTGAAAAAAATATAGAAATTCTATAAACTACTCTAATTTTCATACTAAATAAATTAATTTTAGTTTTCATCTTATCGATCTTAGCAAGTGGGAAATTTTAACTAGAAAAAAAAAATCATGAAATCATCCTAAGTCGTAATGAAACCAGATAGATGGGTGTTAAGCCATGGTCTAGCCTTGTATACAATGGAAAATGGAAATGATCTAAGTTTGATAGCATCCTCAAACACTCTGTTACTCCTAAAAAGATCATAAATATCAAAGAAATTTTGTAAATGCTCATTAAGATCTTCTAAGGTTATACCACCAAATTGGGAACCCTTAACCATAGAAATGATATCATGCAGGATTTGAAAATTATTTGCATTGACCACTGCACAATGCTAGCCATAAGTTGCTCTCTATTACTTAAATCCATTATGGTAGGTTGTCTAACTCCCTCTTGATGTCTCTCAGATAAGTGTTCTTGTAGATCCATTTCTAAGTCAAAAGATTTCTCACTAGAAGTTTCTACTCCTACAATGCCAAATGTGTTTGCTCGAGTTTTTTTTCTTTTACCTACATATTTTTCACTTAAGCTTTAGATTAAATTCAAATTTCTCGAGTTTTTGTCCTTGGGTATGCTTACAAAATTTAAAAAGCAAAGAAATTAAAACAAAATACTAAATAAGAAAAACATATGAAATTAATAAGGAACAATTCAAACAATGAAATAAAAATAATTTAAACACTTCAAAAAATATAAACAAGATTTAGACTAATGGACACCAATTTATTCATAGTATTCTAGTTATATTGAAGGTTCCATGGCAATAATGCTAAAAACTTATTATTAGTTATCTATTAAGGCCAAATTATCTAAATTAATTATCGATTTAAGCAATTAAAGCAAACTTTTCTTTTAAAAATTTCAAACCAACTTTTCAGCAAGTATACCAATCACAAGTAATATAGTGGAATATTTAATATTCGAATTATCATTCCCACAGGAATTTCAAATTAAAAGTACTAATTAAATTAGATCACAATTATCTAAAGAGGCTAAATCAAATGAAATTACTGACTGAAATTACCAAATTAAATTAAAAACTTCAAGTTATGCCAAGAAAACTAAGTTTGAATTTAAGGATTGCCTAATGGATTAAATGGATAAGGAATTGATTTTCAATGATCTAATTGGATTAATTAAGGATTGAAAGAGGCGTCTAAGGTCACTTCACTAATTTAAGACAAGGCTATGATGAAGTCAATGTCTTTTAAGAAGCTTAAGCTAAAAAATTCTAATTTTCATATTAAAGCCCTAAAAATTAATCAACTAAGGGTCATGTATTGATTAAAATCCTGTTACTTATTGATTTTTCCAATGATTAAGATAGTTTGTTACATGTCCTTATGGATATTTAAACTTTTCTGAAGTGGTTAAGTTAGCCATCAAGCATTCAAAATAAGTAAAGCCAACATTCAATCTTGAACCAATATGCATTCAACACATATTCATATCATTTACTAACCATTTATTAGCAAAAAATTAGCCACTCATTTGAATCAAGAAACAAACCATATTCATCATATTCTTAAATAATAAGAAAAAAGAGTGGATGTAAAAATAAGTTTAAAATGCACCAAATCTTGCTAAAAACACATTTACAGATCTAAATCACATGTCTAGGCTATTACAATCATAAAAAACAAGCTTAAATCTACAAGAAAAAAAATACCAAAAAGAAGAACATAAGAAATAATCCCTAAAACTTGAGTGGATTTCTACTCTAAAAACATGTTTTTATTGACTATAACTTATGTAACTTGAGAGGATACGAATTTCTACTCTAAAAACATCTTTTTTGGGGGTCTTATCCCTTGTTTTTGGCTTCAAAATATCAATATATTAATTTCTACTTTAAAACATGTTTTTTTTGTCTCATCCCTTTTTTTTTTTTTTTGCTTCAAAATCTCAATATATATGTTTATTGTAAGTTGGAAGCAAGTTGCAAAAGTTGCCGTCAATGGGAGGAGGAGATCTAGTCGAAAATATCGCCGCAAGTACCTAAGCATCACTTGAAATGGACCTAAATGGTGCCATTATACCCCCAGCATTTAGGTTCTAGAATTACCTTAAATGTGGGTATATCTGACTTAAACACGGGTTTACTTGGGGCCATCATTTTACTCCTTTTTTGTTATAATTTATTTATTTTCCTTGATTTTTACTTCAGTTGGGGTGCAATTTGTAAATTAAAGAATTTAAAACACAATTTAAAAAATTAAGCCATAAAGTAGGGGCAAATTTACATTAAAACATCATGAAAATCACTATAAAATGAACCCCTCTCACTTGGACACATTGGTCAATTAGTACACCATACTAGTCGATTAATATATCAACTAGTGACATATTACAAAATCATTGTGTAAAATTTTTTAATTATGTTTAGACACTGTTTATCCAATACTTGACATTAATAAACTAGTATGCAATAAAAGCTTGCATTTGGTTAACTAGTAAGACATATTGGTTAACCAATATATTTGAAAACATTTTTATAAAATTTTCAAACTTCTAAATTCATTCTTTTAATATACACTTGAATCAAATAATTCTTTAAAAAAATTTCCTGGGAGTATTTAATCTATCTAGAGGGTTTTCTTTAAAATCTTCCCAATATCCTATTGGTTATGAAATATTATATGCAATTCAATGGAGAGCTAAATGAAAGTTTCACAAGTAAACTAAGCCCGTAAAGTATAGAAATGTTAAAAAATAAAACTTACATTAAAAAATTACATTGATTAATCTCTTAGACTTAGCTTTCTTGGTCTTGATCTAATATTTCATTTGTAAAATGTTCTTTATATAACTGCCCTTTGGATCAAATATATGCCCTTTTATGTCTTCCATATTTCTATCTTTCTAAGGCATCATAAAAGGTAAGCTATTAGCCATAATTATGTTTTGTATCATCAAAATATTGATTAGAACCTCCCTTGATTCAATAGAAAAGATCATTTATATCTTCTTAAACTCTTTAAAAAACGTAGAAAATTCAATACCAACTTCAGTAAAAGAAGGTCTATGTATCAATTTTCTTTATGAATGAACATTGCATCACAATTCAATTATTAAAAGAATCTTAAGATAAGCATTTGAAGTTTTGATGATCTGAAGCATCATTATTGATCTAAGATGATCGAGATGATTATTCCAAATATTAAACTTATATATGTCAATAGACTTTAGATTCCATATTTGATTCAATAGCTCTTATTAATGTACCATATAATATTAATATAAAACCAAATATATTCGAACAATTTTTTAGCATTCCAGTTAATATATTTAATGCATGAGAACTTTTTCTTGTCTTTATACTTTTAATATGATATCAACTTCAGTGAATATCTTAAAAAATGCATATATTTCTTCTGAATTTTTCTAAGTATAATGAAATTAGTATAACAAATTTTGTTTCACCAGATAATAAAAATACTAGCCTTTTTAGAATCTTTAAATATATTGGATATGCCGAACATTATTCTCACAAAAGTTTTTATTACGGTCAATTTTAAAAAATATTATTTATTTCAAAGCATGGCGTGCATCATAACAAAATCAATTAAGTAATTATCCTTAATATTAATATTGGTATAATAATAATAAAATTAAATTATGGGTATATAAAAATGAAAATTTTAACAATAACATGCAACTTAAATGAAATTTTTGTTTATCTTATTGAATAAAATGTAGTCGCCATCCAATATACTCTTAAATCACCTGTGAAGGATTATAGTATGTAATCCTCAAATTTTTTTTTAAATTACAGGTTAAATAGAATACTATAATTTGATGAAGTAAGATTAATAAATAAATATGGAGGAAATAAATATTTACTTAACTTAAATTTTATTATTTTATAAAAATATTGGCTGAAAACAACATTAAATTTTTTATTGAATCCAAAACAACATCCATAATTAAACATAAAGTAATTATTGGAACCCATCTTAAGATGATCAATCTTTCCTTTCGGGTAACCAAAAACTTTGACACACATTGACTGGATCTTCACTATCAAGGTTATTACTAAAGACATCAGCATAATTTGTCTCTACACTTTTTCTTTTTGCTTAACATCAACATAATTTGTTTATACACTTCTTCTTTTTTCTTTTTCTTTTATAAATTTATGATAAATCTTGTTTTTATCTTTTTTTAGTCCCCTAATGGCATGTAAGAAGACGGTATATTGTGTCAGTTTATTTTTTCCCCTTACTTTGAAACTAACAATGAATTTCCTATTATAATGAATGATTATGGCAACTTTATATAAAAAAATTATTAAAAAAAGAACATAAAAGTAATAAAAGAGAATAGGGAAAGATAGACAAAATCTAATTGTAATAATTTGACAAAACAACATGTTGCCTATGTGTACTCCTCATGACTTACTTGGAATTCACTATCATCTTTTTTCAATGGGTGAAGAAGAACTTTCTATACAATATCTTCTTAACTATGGGTTTAGGGTCAATAGAAACCTTAACAATGTATGCCCCTAAGAGTTTCTTAATTACAAAAGTTCCATAACTAATTCTAAAGGATCTTATTAACTCTTGACTTGCTTTTTACTTCTCATACATGGTCTATTTATATTCAAAACAATTTAAAATAGCTACTAAAAATAAAAACTAGTTGTTGTAATGACTATTACTAGTAGCTTTAAGCAATTGATGTGCCGTATTGGTCAACTAATATGCAATATTGGTTAACCAATATGCTCACAAACTCATGGTATATGTTGTTAAAAGAAAATAATTTATCAATTCGCTTCATTGGTCAACCTGACTATCTAAGACTTTAATATTGGTCACTTAAATAATTTATCAATTTCAAAAAATAGGTTTTTAAAGATCAAAAAATAATTCTTTGACAAAAATTTAAAATTAAAACAAATTTAAAGTTTCCTTAAGATTATTTTAATGCATCGAAAGAGTTTTATTTAAAACCTTCCCTAATGTTCCCTTAATTTTGATGAAGTGTATGTAATATTGCCTAACTGAAAATGATAATACAATGATTGAGCCCATAAATTTATTGAAATGAACAAGATAAAGTGTTGCTGATTCTTATTTTTAAGATAAGACTAAAGGTAGGTACACCCTATCAATTAGTAATATAGGACTGTAAGTTTGGATATCACCTCCCATAGGGATCTACTGTAACTACTAAGTCAATCAATATTTGATTATTTAAAAAGACTTAAAATTTAAATAATAAATTAAATTAAGTTAAAGTAGCAAGTATTCAATATAAACACAAGTAATGACCTAAAGGTTCTATCAATCTTAAATTTATCAAAGGTTTTGGAGTTCAATAGATTAACTAAGTTAGAAGAAATACTGTGTGAATAAATCTAGGGTATCTTCATGAAAATTGGATAGAGGTTAGAGATTTATCTCTATTAATTCTAATTCATTGTTTAGTAATTCAACATATTTGAAAAACATGTATAAAGTTTAGAAAGTTTAAACCTACAGGTCCTTTTTAGATTTTAGACCCATACAAGGAATCATAGTTTGTCATGAATCGACTCAGTTGCATTGTTTACTTTTTTTTCCAGGTGTCTAATCTATGGCGAATAATTAAGCACTTAACTAAACAAAGATCTTCAATATAGTAAGAAATAAATAAAGCAAAATTTATCCCATTCATTACCTTAAACCTAAATAAGGAAAATTAGTGTACAAAGTCAACATTAAAATCAAAGATAGAAATGTTAAACACTAATTCATTGATGAAACAAAATAAGAGTCAATAAAAAATAGAAGAATAAAGTTAAATAAAGACAATCCAAATTGATATCCATTTTGCAATCCTTCATCTTCATTCACCTTGAATGTTCTTGACATCCCTATTCAATATTTTGGTGTAATAATAGAACAAAGGAAACAAAAACCTAAGACTAAGGGGAAAAAACCTAACTAAGAATAAGAATGAAAACCCAACTCTCATATGACTCTTTCCTCTCTCTACACCACCTTCCTCCTCTTCTCCTTTTTAGCATCCTTTTTTATAACTTTTTACGTGACTGTTAAGGTTCCTCTTCTGTTTTCTAGCATCCTTTTTATAGCTTTTTAGGTGATAGCTAGGATTCCCAACCATAAAACACATTTAAGGGTGTTTTTGCCCAAATGCCCTTTAAAAACATGCTTTAATTCATACCATACGAAAGTACAATAACCTTTAGAGTCATAGGACAACAGCTTCATTTTGGACCACTATTGGTATTCTGTCTTTAATTAGGTGCATAACTTGGTACATCAGAAGCAGATTGTTGCTGTTATGGATTGTCATTGATAATCACTCGAAATATGCCATAATTCATCCTTTTTCCACTTAACTCTTCAAATTGAAGTGAACCTACAATTTAACTAAGCCAACTGCTAAATAGGACAAATTTATAATATAGAGCTACATTTTGTATATAATTATTATATTTACAAGTTATTCCATGTCCATGTCTCTAGGATTATTAAATAAAAAAACATGCTCTTAAGGGAATATTGTTGTTCCAACAAGATGAGATTCATGATATTTCATTTGTAAGTTAGTATTTTGCTCCACAATTATTAAATATGAAATTAGCTCATCATACTTTTTAAACCTACAACATTAATGTTTAAAATATAGGATTGCATTTAATGTATGAAGAATAAAGAATATTTTCTCTAATAGATCCTTACGTTTCACTTTATTTCCACACAATTGGAAGTATGAAATAACTAAAAATAAAACAAACGTTTATTTAGCATCAAGTTTGAAATCTTGCAATTTCAAGTGCATCCAATCATATCTAACCTCTAGCAAGATGACCATCTTTTAGAAGACATATTTTTCTTTCAATATATTCCCAAATGCAAATAAGTTTTCTATGATCATTGGTAGATCACTTCAAATTACTAAATAATAAATTCCTAACTACGTAACTATGTAGTAGGGTTAGCTAGGGTTGAACCATAAAGAGTTAGTGTGAGTTAAAGCTCTTTTTCTACTGTTGTGTAAAAAGAAAAATTAAAAATTCTTAAATTTTTACGAAATTAAAACAAATATAAAAAATCAACAAACAAAATCAAAGCAAATAAGAAATAACACAAAATAAAATTAAATAGATAACAATAAGAGAAGGTTGGGCAGAAGATATTTCTTGGATTTAAGAATTACAACAGATAATCAAAAACTTAGGGCCCGTTTGGTTCGGCTTCGGTTTTCGGATTTGGTTTTCGGATTTTTTAAACAAAAAAATCAATAAAGAACATCACAGAAATCGAAAAAAAAATACTCTAATACAGCATAGAAATCAAGACAGACAACATAAAAATCTATAAAAATACACAAAATTCAATACAAAAATATAACATCCACAACCAAA
>JAOXYD010152542.1:0-10461 GCA_028565735.1 Pinacopodium congolense | reverse complement strand
TTTAGAAAGGCTATTTCATCATATTAAACCTAGAACTCATTCATCTATCAAAACTGTCTCTGTTGAGACTGTTCTAGCTTGAATCTTGATTCCAGGTGATAAAACCTGTTTCTAAAGCCGTGTTGTTGGAGTTTTCTGATTGCTTAAGGTCTCTAAATTGTGTTTAAATCTTGTTTTGAATTTTTTAGACTTGTTTAAGTTATCATTGAGTTAGAAAATTCATATACTTCAAGATAGGTCTTGTTTTCACTTGTTTGAGT
This sequence comes from Pinacopodium congolense, assembly GCA_028565735.1. Classification (NCBI taxonomy): domain Eukaryota; kingdom Viridiplantae; phylum Streptophyta; class Magnoliopsida; order Malpighiales; family Erythroxylaceae; genus Pinacopodium; species Pinacopodium congolense. The sequence goes on along the minus strand of JAOXYD010152542.1, from coordinate 10,201 downwards.
TTGATTCCGATTTTAACCTACTTAACCTATTGCTATATGTTTGTTATTATTGTTTTATACTTGTTTAAGTTCTTAGGAGTCATAATAATCTTAGTTTCGAATTTTTGGTTAGATATTTCATCATTTGTGTGCATTAGTTTATTTATACATCAAAACTGTCTAGTTTTTTATGTTCTTCATTCAATCACGATTTTCATCATAAAAATCAGTTCTGGGTGCATAAATTTATTGTGGTTAGTTCACATAAGGTTTTAGGAATGCTCCAGTATTTTTGGTTTGATTGTTAAGCACTTATATTTGTATTTTGAGCTGAATGTTCATAGAGTGCTTAAATTGTCCAGATTTTGTAATTAGTCATTCTTGATCATATTGCTTAATCATATGCACGTTTTTATGCTTAATTTCTATCATACTAAGTTTGTTTAGGCTTTCAAGATTGTCATCATTCATTCATATCATTAATTGAAATCTAAATCCCTTAGTTTAATTGTGCATTGAGTGAAACACCTTTCAAGGTGTATTTTAGTTACTTGAATTTAGGGAAATTGAGTCCTTTGAATATTTGTAAATTGTATAGGCTTCTCTTTGCCTTGAAAAGAGTTGGGATAGGTTACTCTTCATCTTAGAAAGTAAGATTGTTGTTGTGGGTTACTCTTCACCCTTAGAAAGCAAGATTGTAAAGGTTATTCTTCACTTTGTAAGAAGATTGTACTTGTTTTGATTGATTAGTATATAATCATCCAAAAAGTAGATGGAAAGGAGACGTAGCCTATCTTTGGGGTAGGTGAACTTCTTTAATTGGCTTGTGTCTCTCTCTTATCTTAACCTATTGCATTCATTTTGATATTTGTATTATCATTCCGTCTTAGGTTGAATCTTGGTTTAGTGATTGCATCTAGTTTCTCAATTGATTTAGGTTGCTAGTTTGAATTAGCTAAAAGGTTTTAAATACCCAATTCACCCCCATCTTGGGTGCCATAGGGCTTACACTTTATGTTTTAAATATAGCATTTACAACTAAATACTTTGAAATATTTAATCTTGGACTTTTTCTCATGCCAAAGTTCATAAGATATTTTATTTATAGTTACTTTTATGTAGACCGTGTTGACTATATGATATACATAAGTGATAGCTTTTTTTTTTAATATTCAAATAAGCTTCTGCCTAAAAATATTTAATTAAATCTTACTTATTAATTATAGTCCTAGCCCTTTCTAGTAATATCCTATTTTTCCTTTTTATAACATCATTTTATTAGGGGGTCCTAGGAGGAAAAGAATTATAAAAAATACCATTTTCATTACAAAATATTTCAAATAATTCATTTTCAAATTCTTTATCATGGTCACTTTTAATTGATATAGTTGTAAGTACTTTTTCATTTTGAATTGTCTTAGCTAATTTCACAAATGATCTAAAGCTTTGGTCTTTACTAACTAGAAAAGGAACCATGTAAGGCTACTAAAATCATCTAAAAGGAATCAGGTAAGGCTACTAAAATCATCTACTATGACATATACATAAAATTTACCTCCTAAACTAGTAGCCCTAGAAGGATTAAATGAATCCATATAAGGCAATTCCAAAGATCTAGTAGAAGTTACTGATCCTTTTACTTTTTAATGTGCTCCTAACTTGATTTCTGATTTAACAAGTTCCATAAATTTTGGAAATGGTTTAAGTGCAGCCTTTTGGTGTAATAATTGGTAAAGATTATGTACTTCGCATTAGCATCTCAATTTTGTAGTGTTTGACATCTATTTCCTTCTAATGCTAAGTTGACTTAACTTATTTTAGGGGATAACTGGATTAGAAATTCTAGAACAGCTTCAATTCTAAGTGAAGTCATTTCAAAGGAATCTCCTAGCAACCTCGATGATAAAGTAATATGACTGAATCAAGCCTTTGATTTTTTTTCAAGAACAAATCTTTTAGGGAATTATTTACATGTGCTTATACCTCTACTCAATGATATAACCCGGTTTAATTTCAACAAAAGTTACCTAAAGCTATATTTATACTGTGGTTATAAATTATTAACAAACTATTAACATTGGATTAGTTCAAAGGTTTAACTCATGTCTCTAATAGAATGTGTAGCTTATGTGGTATTTTGAACGTAAATTAAGAAACCATATACTATTTAAATGTTTTTATACCAATCTCCTATGCAAGGAAATCTAGAGGCTATGTAACTATTGTGCTAATTTATAAGAATGGGATTAGATTATGGAATGATCCTCTTATCCCCATGACCTCTCTAAAGGAGAGTATATAGCTTATAAGATCTGCTTTAGCTGTGCAATGATACTTGTTGAGAGAGAGGAATAGCTATATATATCGAGCCGTAAGGAGGAAACCTTTAGATTTTGTTTTGAGTGTTGTAACTAGGATAGAGAGAGACTTCATGTTTATATAACAAGTCTAGGTTATTCCTCTAACTTGTTGGAGAATTGGAAACTAAGAAATAGATGATTAGTTTACATAGCCATCGAGTTTGATCTTGTCATGCCATATGCATTAGTTTAGTAGAGAATTTAGTAGCATCTCTATTCAAGAAGGTTCTTTATGCAAGAGCTTCGAACAAGGTTGTTTCTTAAAATGTGTTTAAGTACAGTGAAGGAGAAGGTTGTATGTAAGTTTAAGGAATGAGTCAGTTGATCTCAAGATAGGTAATTCTCTAAGTTTATTGATTTTGAAGGGTTGTTATTCTAGGTTTGTAACAAGTATAAAAGCCTTATAGTGCTCTAAGTTCTTGATTTTACATTCAATTCATTTATTTATATTTCAAAAAAAATTTCCTTCTTAAATTTTAGGCTACAAAGTCTATTTAATAATTGTTTGGAGTTGAGATTTAAAATTAGTTCCACAGTTGCATATCTAGGCCTTCTATCATCGTTAAAAAATCATCTAAATCAATAATATATATTTTTCCTTTTTTATATAAAAAACCAATGTTATTACCAGCTATCCTGAAAATTATGCATACACTTCCTTCAAAGCATACTTTAAAATCTTTAACACATAATTGACTCATACTTAACAAATAATGTTTTAATCTATCAACTAAAAACCATTGGCACTTATAATGTGATTTTCCTTGTTGACCTTCCAATTCTAATTATCTTACCTTCTATGTTGTATCTATATGTGATAAATCCTCTAATAAAGGTGCATTTTATAAGATTCTAATATGTGATTTAATGTGTTTTCACTCTCATTTTGATTCCAAAATGCTTAATTTATATTCATTATAAATAGAAATGTAGGTATGAACCTAAAGAGACACATCCTAGGTGAAAAAGATCATGTTGGCAAAGTATTAGAGAAAGATTGGACAAAGGAATCAAAATCTGGGAGTTTAACGATGATATTCAATGATGCCATTAATCTCCCTAGAACTGGTGTTAATACCTGACTTCAGCTACTATAACGAGGTTTCTTATATGGCATCATTTATAGTACTATTAAGTATCATTAAATGTCTAGAAAACATTTTTCTTCATTAGATTCAAGGGCATTCAAGTATATTCATTCGTAAAATGACTTAACCCTAATTGGGGAAGTATTTGAGTAGCTACTTAGTTACCCTTTAGTTTTCCTCTTAGTTTAGTTATTTATGCTTCTTTTCATTTTGTATTTGATATTACTCTTAGAAGTAATGTTCTAGATAGAAAACAATTTCATTGGAATTGTTGCTACTTTATTATTCTTCCCTTATACTTGATGTTATTGCATTTGGATTAACTTTTTATACTTGGTGCATTTTTGAATACTTTTAAATAAATTGTTGAAACTTTGATTTTAGCTATCTTATTTTTTTATTCCATTATATTTTCTTTAATTATATATTTTGTTTTGTTTAATTCCATTATGTTAGGTTAAATTTCTCTAGGTTAGAAGATATTAAAGGGATAAATAGATTGCAATTGTGAGATATAAATTGGGTTTTAATGGGTATTACGTTTTTATACTAGGATTAAGTTGAAAATCCGGTTAATTGACAAGAATTAGGGATTATATTATAGGATTGGCCACCTTATTTATAATTTCTAGTTTAAATGATAGATATAAGCTTATGATATGTAATTATTACTAATTAATACCAAAACCAGCAATAGGTTAATTGAACTTGTAATTAAGAATCAATTAGCCTAAGTTTTTGATTCTTTAAGTTATATGATCTATGTGAGGATATGGATTAAGTTAAATATTCCATATTGGTTAATATTGCTATGCATTTTAATCTAAAGAGTATCGGGTTTATCTATATTATAGGGATATAGGACACAAAAACTTATTTGTATCTATAGGTTAACATCTTAGCTATAACATGATCCATATGTTTTTTATGATCCATTGTAATTCCTAAATCTCAAAAATATCTTTTGCTCAACTTTTCATTATTATTATTTTGTTTTTTACTATTTTATGTTTTTGTTTTTTTTGCCTTAATTTCATTAGTTATGTTTTCTATTTATTTTAGTTCAATTGGACAATAGAGCAATTGCTTCAATCCATATGGTCACATAATCCACAACCACTAAAATATATTAGTTAGATTTTGACTTAGGAAATGGTCCCTTAATGTCAATGCCCTATATGTCAAACACTTCATACACCAAAATGTTATTCAATGGCATTTCACGTCTCCTTGAAATGTTCCTGACCTTTTGATAATTATCACAAGACTTAACAACTTAAAATGCATCCTTAAACATGATGGGTCAATGGAAACTACACTCTAATACCTTATATGCCATCCTAGTAGTCCCAAAATGTTCTTTAGTATCTTGAGAATTACAATGACTTAGAATAAAGAGAACTTTTTATTTAGATGCACATCTTTTAATAACACCATTAGTACAAATATTGTACAAAAAATCGTTATACCAAAGATATTGCTTAATCTTTATTAGGAACTTCTTTTTTCGTTGGTTTGAAAAATTAGGTGGTAAGAACATTATCAGTCAAGTAATTCACAATGTCAATGTACTAATGTAAGGTAATAAACGCTAGTAGTTGTTCTTCAAGAAAGACCTCCTCGATTTCTTGGTCTTTTCCTTTCTCTAGCACTTCTTCACTCAAATGAGACAATTAGTCTACCACAAAATTTTCTACTCCCTTCTTATCCATAATTTCAATGTCAAAATTCTAGAAAAGGAGAACCTATCAAATCAATCATGGCTTTGCATCAGGTATGTTCATCAAGAACTTGAGAGTTGAATGGTCTCGATAGATTATAGCCTTAAAAAGCACTAAATGGGACTGAAACTTATTGAAGACAAATACAATAGCTATCATCTCCTTCTCAATGGTGGTATAAGTCTTCTAGGTATCATTCAAGGTTTGGCTTGCATAATATATAGGATGAATGATTTTTCCATTCCTTTTGTCTAAAAATAACACTAACTACATAGTCACTTGCTTCACACATCAACTTGAATGCGAGAGACTAATAAGGTGAAATAAGGATGTTTACACTATTGAGTTTAAAAGCTAAAAGGAATGCATATAATTATTATAAAAATTGAAGACAACTTCCTTAGTTAAAAAATCAATCAAGGGCTTAGTAATCATTAAAAAAATCCTTAATAAACCTCGTGTAAAACCTAGCATGACTTAAGAAACTCCTAATTACTCTAATTGAGGTGGGTGGAAGAAATTAAGTGATTACTTCAATCTTTACTGGATTTGCTTCTATACCCCTACTCGAGATCTTATGACCTATCACAATATACTTTTACATTATAAAATGGCATTTCTCCCTATTTAAAACCAAGTTAGCCTCCTCATATCTCCTTAATATCTTCTATAAATTTCCAAACATGCATTGAATGATGTATCAAAAATGAAAAAATCGTCTATGAAAATTTCGATGCAAGTATATGTCATATCTACAAAAATTTCCATCAAACAATGCTAAAAAGTGCTTGGAGGATTACACAAGCTAAAAAAACATGCTTTAATATGAAAAGATTGCATAGGGACATTTCTTTTCATAGCTACAAGAATTTTCAATTATCCATTATACTCATCGAAAGCACAATTAAATCTATGCCTTGCGAATATTTCTATCACTTAATCAATGATGGGTCGAGTCATTTATATTTTATAATCGATGCATATTCACCATCTAGTGACTTTCCTCATAACAATTAACTTATTTTGATCGTTCTTCATGACTGTAGTTCCTCCTTTTTTTTTAGGTAACATCTGAATTAAGCTAACCTAAAATCAGAATATAGTGGGTTTGGATTCTTCTAATCTTAGTTTCTTGAAAATAGACACAAGCATCAAATTTATAAAGGCTTCCAAGTCCATTAGAGCCTTGTCTATTTGGAGATTATCTATGGTGTAAAGAATGGTGAAACTACTATAGTTCTTAAGCTTTGGTGGTAACTTCTTAAGTAGGATAGTGAAACACTCTTTATTAAGTTTAATCGTCTCATACTCTTCCAACTTCCTCTTTTTGGAAGGATCCATTTAAAATTTTATATAAGAGGGCATTTGTTCAATCACCTCAACAAATGGGATATTTATGTGCAACTTCTTAAATATCTCTAAAAATTTTCCAAATTACTTATCTAAGTTAGAATTCTACAATATTTAAGGATATGTAATTCTAGGCTTATAAGGTTACACATTAGGATTAAAAAAAAACCTATATGGTCTATCTTCGTTCTCACTATCTACTTCTTTCTCTCTCTTTCTCATCACTCTCTGCCACTTTCTCTTCTTTCTTCTCTTCTTCTTGCTTCTTCTTCTTTTCACCTACACTCTCCACTTCCTTACCACTTCTTGAGGTAATGGCATTAACATATTCTCTTAGATTGGCTTCGATAGTACTAACTAACTTAATGGGTAACTTTTCCTGCAAGATTTTAGCAATATCGCCTATTTAAGCCTTCAAATTTATAATAGAAGTTTCAAGATTTTACATCTTAGACTCATTGCTTTGACTGCATTTCAATACTATATCCTTAAAACTGAGCTTCTCTTATGGAGTAGGATTGACTCTAAAGCCAAGTGGAGGGGATTTTTGAGGATTAGCTAAAGGTGATTGTTGATATTTTTTATTATTGCTTCGTGAAAAATTAGGGAGGTCCGTCCACTTAAGATTATAAGTGTTTGAATAGGGGTTTCTCTTTGCCTATTGATATTCCCTACAAATTGGGCTTATTAAGGGTCATAGGTAAAAGGACTTCCTACTTAACAACCTAAAGATGAATAGGAGGTACTTCCATAATTTTCATTCTTAACCAGTCCTCTAAATGTATTGCTACCATCTCCACTCACTAAACTATCTAACTTATTGTTTAATACTTTCATTTGGTTTGCTAAAGCTACTATATCATTGATCGTATAAGCTACATGTGGTTTCTTAGATTGATGCATTGAATTGTATTGGAAGTTCTTGATTTCCATCTCCTTAATCAACTTATATGATTCACCCAAAGTCTTTCTCATCAAATGATCCCCAGTAACAACATCTATAGCACTAGAAGGTGTGACTCTAATGTGGGAAATGTCTATTTGTTGCCAAGTGTTAAACCTATGACTAGGATACTTAGACAACATTTCTCTAAACCTCTCTTAAGCCTTATATAAGCTCTCATTCTCATCCTACACAAGCGAGCTAGTCTTTGTCTTCATTTTAAATATCTTGGCTGATGAAAAAAATTTAACTAAGAAAATCTTCACAAGATCATTCTATGTTCTAATGGAACCAGGCTGAAGACAAGCTGGATCTAGCTTTATCTTTAAAAGAAAAAAGGGGAAATGTAAGCTTAATTGCATCCTCCAAAACCTCATTTCTTCTAAAAAAGTCACAAATTTCTAAAAAAATTTACAATTGCTTATTTGGATCCTCTAAAATTGAACCACCAAATTATGAAATCTTAACCATGGAAATAATGCCATGAGGTATTTCAAAATTATTGGTGTTTACCCTAAGCTAAAAAATGCTAGCCATAGGTTTACCTCCATTTCCCATAGTCAAGTTCATCATAGTTGATTCCCGATGTTCTTCATAAGGTCGAACAACTACATGCTCCTATGGGTCCATTTCTAATGATTAAGAGTTTATTTCACTAGATGTCCCTGCTTCTAATGGATAAAATGTGCTAGCTTGGGATTCTTTCTGATTCCTACAAAGGGTATGCTCAAGTTCTAGATTAAATTCAAATTGTCCCGAATTTTAACCTCATGTATGCATGCAAAAATAAAGAAATAACTAAACAAAGACAAATTACTAACTAAGCAAGTAAACAATACAAGAAGGATAACAAAAACAATCAAAACTAAAATTAAGAAAAATAATGCAAAAAAATAAAAAAATTAGAAAAAAAAATATAAACAAGTTCTAGAGTAATTGACATTAATTTATTCCTAGTATTCTAGTTTGGACTTTCTGTGCAATGGTGTCAAAAACTTGTTGTTGATTTTACCTGATTTAATCATTTAACAAAATTTCAAAATTTAACTCAAAACTAACTTACAAGCAAGTGCATCTATCACAAATAATAAAGTGGACTAAAGGAGTTTGAATGTCGATCCACAAGGAAAAAATAATACAATCACTAGATCAATTAAATTAAAATTATCTAGAAAGATTGAATTGATTGAATTTTAAAACTAAAAAACACTAAACTAACTTAACCAATTTCAAATAATATAAAGGAAGTCAAGTTGAACTAACTTAACCAATTTTAAAAAATATAAAGGAAGTCAAGTTACTTTTAAAAATTACTAATAGCTCCTAAAGCATATATATTATAGGTATGATTTAGTGCTTATGTGAATTAGTTATAAGGATAAATTCATGTGATTTATATGCATATTGAGTTAAACTCTTTGAATGAGATATTTCTTGACTATTTTTATGTTTAATTATGCTTTATAGCATTTTAGAGAGCCATTCGATGAAGCATTCAAGCTTAAAGAGATGTGGATGCCACTAAGGAAACAAGAACATCATGTTAAGAAGCTTCATATTAAGTTTTATAGAAATTGGATGAAAGACAGAAAAGATATCGCAAGAAAACTAAGAGGAGCAGAAAATTTGGAGTATCACAAGACGCATTACACCCATGATATTGGTTGTGATTTTTGTTCAATGGAAATCACGTCCATGGTGATAGTCATGATGCTAGCCATGATCAGGACGAACTATACTTATGCAAATAACCTAATTTTTAATATATGGTTGTTTTACTTGCAACAAAACACATCCATTCAACTGTCAAGAGGCAGAGAGCAAGTCCTAGGTCATTCTTAAATGGTTTCATGCAATCGTGAAGGAGGAGGAAGCATCCAAACATATAACTCCAAGGATCAAGGAAGGATTTCATATATCAAATATAAAGAATTCAAGTATTTAAGAAAACTCATCATGAATTTTTCTATTTCCTTCTTCTTTATATTTATTTGTGTGATTAAAACAATATGTAAGAGCTAAATTCTTTATAGGATTTAAGTTATTATGAACTTTAGGATGTAGTACTCTTATTATTCTTGTTTTAGCTTTTGAGTCCTGAATTTTGAACTTGATTTGTTCATAAATATTCATGCCTTTGGATTCAATTGTTATGTGAATGTAAACCTTGATTTCAAAGATTTGATTTATGTATGATTGAGATTGAGAAATTTTTTGTATGCATTAGATCATTCCATGAATGAAATATCTTGCATAGGGACTTAGAGATAACTTTACATAAGATGTCTAGATTAAGTGTGAACTTAACCAAAGTAATAGATTTTATAGAATGAATTAATGCATTGAATCAATAAATTAGGATAGAAAGAAAATTTTCCTTGTTTATTAAATTGAATAAAATTGCATAGCTTGAGAAAGAGTGTAATTTACCTTAGAAACTCTGCAGTCTAATAAATCTAGAATTCAAGTTAAATGAAAATAAACAATGAGTATGAATGCATCTTAAAGGTATTAATCTAAAATTTGGGTTAAATCAAAATAAATAATGAGTACGAATGCATCTTAGAGGGATTAGTCATTTGAATCCTAACTTTATCATTGGGTGTTACTTCTTATAATTTTTTTAGGCATCTTTACTTTTTTTTTGTTTTTACTTCTTTTCATTATAAAATCAATTAGTGTATTTCCTTTTTAAAAGCTAGCTAATCTAGATAGGAATTCATTAGTAATAGCAGTACTTGTGGTTTGACATCTAAACTC
>JAOXYD010152531.1:0-10461 GCA_028565735.1 Pinacopodium congolense | reverse complement strand
TATAAAGTTATTATGTTAAAGGGTATATTAGGAAATAGATGCAAATGAATTTTCAATTCTAGATTTGTTCCAAACATGATTATAAGTAATTTAATTGAATTTCATGTTTTAAATGATAACTATCCAAACAAGAGAATTCATTTGCAAATGAATTCTACATTCTACATTCATTTGTTCTAAACAGGGGCTTAGACTTTATCTAATTTTGTACAGCTTCCTAAGTAGTTTTTATTGCTCATTAACAGGGGGTAGTTTATAGTGTTTGTTCATATAGTTTGATATGTAATTACCCTTATTTTGATATTAAATTATTCAATTTATATATGATAATGTTTAAGTTGCAAGTTAATATCTAAATAAGATGAATTATGCAAAAAGATTCAACTTCGGGAAATTTTTAAGAGATTAATGTCCCTCTTAAATGATGTCATTCATGTTCCCAATACAACTGTCATTGAGGATGCAGTTGAGTTTAACGTAGGTTTGTATATAGTGTCATTGTTCTTCAACAACCCTTGTTTATGTCTAACCCACGTATAGAGGATTAATGGTGGGTGTCAATAGCATCATTGATCATAAACTTCAAGAACCATTGATGTGTATAGATAAATTTTTTTAGCTGGATTCTTATGGATTTGTTGACCACTTTCTTTAAACTTGCAGTAACCCTATTTAGGACATATTAGAGGACCTATAAGCATTTAGAGCAGAATTTTTAGAATTTCACTTATTTTCTCAATTTTCAAAATTTCTTTCTTTGGGTAGGTTTTAGCTAGGCTTTTTATTTGACTATTTTGTATTGAAGATTAAAACTTGTATTTTTAGGATTCCAGAGGCTGAGAGACGTGAATGAAAGTTAAAGGCCATCTGGGGATGCAATTTGTTTCTTTCTAGTCTTTTATTTGATTAATCAAGAATATGTTGTTTAAGTTATATATCTTGTCCTCTTTATATGTTTCTAATGTGATTTTTAGCTAAGGTAAGGCTAGTGAATGCTTTAATTAAGTTCTTATGCATGCTTGTGTTTTGATCTTTTATTACTTAAATGTGTAATCCTTTCTTATAAGCTAGCCACTTGCGAAAGAGTCATTAGATAATTGAGGATTTGAGAAATCTATCATAGTTGTTATAAAAATCAATAAACAACATGATTTAAATTAGTACAAGAAAAATCTTTTTTCAATATGAGGGTGTTAAATTAAAAAATAAGGAATGTATGGATTATACTTCTTGATCTTTAAGCATATTGCTTATTCTTATTAAACAACCAAACTTCTGGATAAGATCAATAAAAAAAAGTATAGTTTTAACAATAGCTTTTTCTAGATTTCATTAAGATACCTTGGATTAAGCATCACAATCTTTAGAAACTTAATTGAATTATTGAAAGCCTTAACCTTGGCTATTTATTTCAATTTGGTAATCCTTAATTACACTCTTAAACTTCTTTGCATTAATTGGATTGTTTAGCTTAATTTGGTAATTTTTATTTTAAATCTAATCATAGATCTAAATTCTCTAGATATTTTTTTATATGACTGACCAAGTATTTATAGTATTTTCCCTGTGGGATTGACATCTAAACTCATTTGAATCCACTGTATTACTTATTGATTGGTGCACTTACTAATAAATTAGTTTTTAGTTAAGTTTTAGAATTTATGTTAAACAATTGAATTATTTAAGTTATTCTAGACCACATCATAAGTTTTTGGCATCTTTGCACGGAACTGTAACTAGTAATACTAAAAATATATTGGTGTCAATTATTATAGTAGTTTTATCTTTATTATTTTTTATTATTGTTTTATGTGTTTTATTAATGTTTATGTTAGATTTTTCTATTCTTATTTTGTTTTATTGTGATCTTGATATAGGGTCATCTTTTATTGGCTACTTTTACTTATCAAGAAGATGCAATAAGATGACAATTGGAAAGATCACTAGTGGTATGTGTCAAGTAAGGTAGGATGTGATTGGGGTAATGAATGGACAAGCCCTAAATACTAATGGTATGAGCAGTAAGAAGTTATAGGGAATAATTGGTGGGATGGGCCATTAAGAGTAGTTAAATAATGCCTACACCCTTGATTTGATGGACTAATCTAATTACCCTAGCTTAATTTGGCCTATTTTGGATAACCTTTAACTTTTTACTGATAACAAAAGGCTGAGAATGATGTGAGATTGACATTCTGTGAGTTAATGAATGAAGCCATATCTAAGAACATTGCCAAACAAATAGAGTGAGAGAATTATGGTAATACCTGCTTTGAGGAGACTATGTTTAATATATCCAAGAAAGTAAGCAAGAAATGTAAAGGCAAGAAGTTTCAATTAGAAATTTAGAAATTAGATGAACCAGCTAGCAAGCCCTTTTTTAGAGAGGTCACACGATCTCTCACTCAGCACTATTGAAGCTAATCTTAGAGAACTTGCTAAGGCCATTATCATAAAGGGTGATAAGGAAGTCAAAAGTGTAAGTTTAGAAAAGAAGAAGGAATTAGAAGAGAGGAGTGAAGGGAAAGCAGTGGAGAGTAGTAAAGAAGAAAAAGATAAGGAAATTAAGAGCGATAAGGAGGCGAAACTGCATAAGATGTTTGATGATCATAATGTTCATCCTTATAAGCCTAGGATTCCATACCTACAAAGGTTAACGAGTGCTTAACTAAATAAGCAATTTGGGAAGTTTTTTAGACTTATCACTCCAAGTAGAGCAATTAGTGAAATCATTTAGAGGAAATAATCAAATTGAACTACTATAAACCACTAAATTAAAGCCAAGTGAGCTAAAAAATGTTGACATAGATAGTGGTGAGGAAGAGCTTTCAATTGATTTTGAAATTGTTTTCTTTAATAGTATATTAACGAAATTATTCCTTTTAATTTTGATTATTTTGATGATTTAAGCTTTTAAATGGTTAATTATAAATGTTGATGAACAAGTGTTTTTTTATAAATTGCTTTATGTCTTTAGAAAATGGATACATGTTGATCATTATAATTTTTAAGTTAAAAAAATAAAAAATCAAATTAAAAAATGGGTAAAAAATGCTTTGCTCGCACTCCAACTTTTGCCAATTGGAACTCATGATTGAGATGACCACCTCCATAAAAATCGCAAGCCATGACTTGAGCTAAGGTAGATGCTATTTGCATGGTTTCTAACTTTCTAGTGAGGGCCTCCACTTTGACTTATAATGAGGCTACTACATCTATGTTATATGCTCCCTCACTAGGCTTAGGTCTTTGTCTTATGCTCCCCTGCTGGTAGTCATTCATGGACATATTTTTAATTAGCTTCTATAGCTACTCGGATGTCTTAAATTTGGTCGTTCCATTGGATGATGCACCTATCAACTGCTTCATGATGAAGTTAAGGTTAACACGTAATGTTTGCATTAGCATGCCCAACTGAAAACTATGATGGGGGCACTTCCTAAGCATATCCTTCCAATGCTTCCAAAATTTATATATATTTTCCTGCTCCTATTATTGAAAAAAGATAATGTCATTATGCAATTTAGCTATTCTAGAGGGAAGGAAATACCTTATTAAGAACTTTTCAACTAATTTATTCAAAAAAGTGATGGAACCATCAAGGACTTCTCCAAGATCACTAAACCCCTTTGCAATCTCTTGGAGAAGGATGTGAAATTTGAATTCAATGAGGAATGCTTGAAGGCTTTTGAGTTGATCAAGGAAAAGTTGATTTCAACTCCTGTGATGATCACACCTAATTGGCAGCAGTCGTTTGAAATCATGTGTGATGCAAGCGACTTTGTAGTAGGAGCAGCTTTGGGCCAAAGGCGAGAAAAAGTGTTCAAGGTCATTTATTACTCTAGCCGGACTTTGGATGATGCTCAACAGAATTACACTACTACAGAGAAGGAAATGTTAGCGGTTGTGTTTGCCCTGGACAAGTTTCGACCTTATATCATTAGGTCTAAGGTTGTGGTTTTAACTGATCATGCAGCAATCTGATATTTGTTTGCAAAAAAAGATGTTAAGCCGCGACTCATTCGATAGGTGTTGCTTTTGCAAGAGTTTGACTTTCTTTTTAAGTTAATCATAGAAGTTAAACTATGTACATTAATAAAAGTTTTGAACTAAAATATACTTAAAATATATATATGAAATTATAAAAAATTCACTAAACAATTTAAATATAGAAATTCAAACAATATAATAAATAATAACATGATATAAATAAATTAACTTGAAAATTTAAAAATAAATAGAGAGAAAAAGCAAAAACTAAACTTATAATAGTTTGGTGTCAACTTCACACCTACGTTCACTCTCCAATGCTTTGATGGGAATTTGACTATCAAAATTTTTTATACAAATACAATCCTTTTCATGGGTTCTAAGGTAAGCTTTACAAACACTCATTTTTTCTATGAGAACAAATGTAATCCTTACAAGCTCTCAATTTTTTTATGAACATAAGTGTAACCTTTCATAATTTTGAACTCTTAATTTAACTACCAACAAAATATACCTAATAAAAATATCCCACGTTACTAGTTTATGTGTTTAAAGGAGCTCACAAAATCACTTAAATGAATCTACACTTGAAACATTCCAAAACTCACACAAACTTCACAAAAAATACTGAAAAGATTTTAAATCTCTTGGATATGTGTTACACTACACTTAGAAATTGTCCATATTATTAAATGCATCTATTTATAGTGAAAATTTAGCTTATGAGCGGCATGTGACCATTGTAAAACATTGAAATTCATTTATTTTATTTTTTCAATGATTTTACCCGTCGATTCACTAGTTAATCAATACCTTCAACTAGTTGACTAGTCTTGCCAAATTTTCCATACATTGGTTGACTAGTCTTACAAACTACTTGACCACTAGTTATTGACTAGTTCTTCATTAGACTGGTTTTTCATATAATTTTTACACAGAAACACATTAAAATCACCTCAAAACAATTCTTAGTATTTTCAAAAACTTTGTAACACCTTCTTTTCAACCTTTAACACATCCTAAAATATTTTCAAAAACTTTTTCATGCTACCTTTAACACATTTAACTACTGTAACATATTCATATAACTTAACCTCTTTTTCACATAATTCCTAATATATTCACACACATTAATTCAATATATCCTCAAAGCTCATCCTAATATTTTTCAATACTTTATTTCACACTTACTTTAACACACACACACACACATCATACTAATTTTGCAAAAACATTTTAGCATATCAAGTGGATTTTTAAAAATTATTCATATACAACTCCTCTTAATTATGCATTCTATATGCAAAATCAGTAATCATATCTGCAAGATGCATGATGTAAGTCCTTTAAAAACTATAAGAAGATCAAGATAAGATTACATCAAAACTCATAAAAATTGACATATTAAAATTCTATTTTGATCTTCATCTTGAGCCTTTCTCTTCTTTGATCTTCATAGACTCCATTTTATATTTCAAGGCTTTGAAATGCAACCCCATAACACCTTTTATTTCAAGAACACACTTCATATTTGAACCTATCTTTTCCATATGTTAATAGTAATATTTTGTCATCATTAAAACAAGGAGTGAAGGGTCAATGCAATTGAGCTCGACCATAGGGAGAAGAAAGAGACAAGTGAGGAGCAAACTTTCGATATTGTTGATGTGGAAATCGAAAGATGTGAAATTCATTCCTTAATATTTTCCGTATAACATACTTTATTGAAAACGTTAAGCATTCTTTCATTTAGAGATGTCACATCAATCATAATTACTATTTGAGATGAGGTGATTCTTAGTTTAGCAATCTTTCCTTTTTGATGATGACAAAACTATGTGATAGTAGAAAAATATAACAAGAAAAATATAACAAGAAAAACATATACACATCAAACTATTTTGCTTCCCTTTAAACTATTATCACACAAATTCTCCATTTTTTATATCACCAAAAAGTTTAATTACTCAAAAACATATTGCTCTAATACCAATCAACTTTTCCTAATGCCACTTATAAACTTGGCTTTCTCTCCCTTTATAGCACATCATCATATATCATAACACAAAAACCTCTATACCAAATCATAAACATCCTTAAAATCTTAAGACCTTATTATCACCAAAATTCAAGAATAATAAGACAATCATATTTTTAAAGTAGTTACTATAGTAAAACCATAATTACAAATTCAAACTTAACCAAAACATCATCAAATATTTACTTGCTTCATTAATGTTAACCATAGTTTAGCAATAATAAAAATTTACACAACGTAAATCATACAATGAATTATAAATTTAAAATAATTACAATTCAAATATCATAAACTCCAATGTTGGAAATTCCTCCTAAAGTAATGCGTTATGAAGGGGACCATAAGTACTAGTTATGCATCAAAACCCATAATACCTCGTTATATGCGTTTATAAAATTATGCATTTATAAGAAACATTAGTAGTACATACCAATCCTTCCCTTTTTGAAAAGCATCATAATGTAAGAATTTACAAAGTTTAATAAAACTTAAAACTTATCAAAAAAATCTCTCTTAATAAGTAATAAAAAACTCATCAAGAAAATCAAATTCAATATCAAAATCCTAAATTTTGCCTCACAAAAAAGTTTATGAGCTAACATCAATCAAGCATTTAAAATTTTTTAAGACCAACAACATATTAAACTTGTTTTGGGTTTATCTTAATTTATTAATTTTGTAAATTCTCTTTTTATAGAATGAAAATAGTATAACCTCATCAAGTATATCAAATTTTCTTTGAAAACAATTTAAGACGTGTTTTTCTCTCAATCTTAGAAAGATATGCAAACTTATAAGCGTCTAAGATGAATAATCCAAATCTAAATGTCTTGTGTAAATAAATTAATTATTCAAATTCAAACATTATTAAGATGCCATCATAAAGCTAGAATTTAATAAGAAGGAGTCATTATAATAACATGCATAAAATGTCGCAGGCAATCAAAGATTTCTAGTATTAAACATCCAAACATTCAAATGCATTTTCAACCTTCTCAACCCTTTTTATAAAATCAAAAGCAATAAAAGATAAACTCATGTTCAAAATTCAAGATTCTTTAAGATTATTAAGACTCCCCCTTAGTTTAACAAATTTGTAACTTCTTCTAAAAATTCATTAATATCAAAGCTTCCCTTAAATAAAAGCAATAATTTTTCTTCTTCTTCCTTTTGTTTTTTGTTTTTTTTGGTGTTTATAAGCATTCAAAGAAGTAACGATTATGAGGGAGATTAAAATATGACAAATATAATGTAAACTTCATCATTTAAGTTTAAAAGTCATTAACTTCTAATGCCCTAATGCTTCAACATCCTATACAAGGCATTTAATAAGCTCTCTCTATAAAAATAATATTCATACACAATGTGATACTGTTGAATCAAGGGAGGTTTCAATTTTAATTTTGATGATGACAAAACATGTTTGCCCACTGTTAATAGTTAAAAATAATTAGTTTTGATGTATGACTTTCTACATTTTTATCATTTTTTATGCATAAGTAACTCCAATTGAGAGCTACTATTGATGATTTTAGGTCTATAATGATTTTGGACCATATTGGAGGGATTAGAAGAGAATTGGGGCAAAATGCAGTTGAGATTGTGCAAAATAAATAGTTAAATAGTGGAACCTAGGAACTTAAATGACACCATTTAACTTCTAGGTAGACTGCCATTTTACTTTTTAGACAAGACTTATATGGCGATACTCATGCAACACCATTTAACATATAAGATGGGACCATTTAAGTTACTGTACGAGGCATATTTAAAGGTTTTAAGGGCAAATAACATCAAATTGCTCTATTAAGCTCTCCAAACCTTAGTAGACACATTAAAGGGTATATCAACTCAAATTTTTTTACCCCAAATGCATTATAATAGATGAGATTCAATAGAACTGTTAGGCTTATATGGCCAACAAGAGAGGGGTGAATTAGGTGATACAATTTCTTTCATGATAAACAACGTAAATTTATTAAATGCAGAAGTTAGACATTGCTATTAAATTAAATAGCTAAAGCAAATAAGTGTGTAAAAATTGAAAGAGTATAGGGAAGAAATACACCACCGATTTTATACTAGTTCTAAGCAGTCTACTTATCTCTACATCTATTTTTCATTACAACCTGTTGAGATGATTTTTTTTCAAGTAGTCAGGAATTATAGCATTAGGATTACAAGCTCCTTTTTATAACTCAAAGATAACGTTTTCTTGTTCTTTTTTCTGAAGCTTAAGAATAACCTCACAGCCTTACTAAAAACAACACTTAAAATTGTTTTACTCAAAATTGCTTTGATAAAAAGAGGCCCTCACAACAATAAGATGAATACGCATACATAAACTTCACACTTATTCACAAAATTACATAAACACACCAAAATGCTTAAAGGTGGTTGTAAGGAAGCCTAGAATACATAAATCTCCATTATGTCACCTGCTAACACACCTATTTATACTCTTAATTCAATCAATTAGCTATTGGACAAAGGACTTACAATGTTGTAATCATTAATCTGACCGTTCCTGATCTTACAACTAATTTATTAGCATTCGGTCAATTGGTCAACTTATTAAACTTCGATCGACCAACCTTTGATATTCAATTGACCGAATGATTGATATCCTTTCATTGATTCATCTTAAATTTAACTTAGATGAATGACATTAAGAATCATTATTATTCTGACACATGCAAAAGATGTGAAAAATTCCTTTTCTTATGTCTAAGATTTAAAAGATGAATAGAATAATATCTTCTATAATCCCTTGATTTCATCATTTATATTTTTCTTGAGAAAATAACCCACGGGAGGACTAATTTAAGGATGGGGAATTAGTGTTCCGACTCGCTTTCTTCCTTCCCCCTTTCGGCCTTTGATATTCAGTCGATTGATTACCATTTAGCAAAATACACTACTTTAGTCGACAACAACTAAACTTATCAAATATATATCATAACCAAAAAGTAACGGTAAGCCAAGTTAGCCCATCCTAAATATAGTAAAAAAACTTAATTTTCCAATTCCTACCAATTTTCTATTCTTTTTAATTGATGCATTCTTATTCAACCAAATCATTCATCAAGAGGATCTTTCACATATATACACATCAAAACATATAATTCCTCTTAATTATGCTCCTACATGAATTTTCTAAATCATGAATATAAGTATGCATGAGTGAGTTTCTTAAATAACTAAAAAAGAATCGAGCAAAACTTACAATAAAAATTATATTCAAAACCTATATCAAAATTAGTTTGTTTCTTCAAACGATATGAGCCTTTATATGTAATTTTCATGAATTACAATTAAGCTTTGAGGCTCCTTAAGTGAATAAACTTTAACTTCTTCCAAAGCCTATCTTTCAATACACTTAACTATAATATTAATAATAGAATTGTTTTTTCATCATCAAAATAAGGTAGAACCTCCCTTGGTTCAACGATCTCCACCTTTTTGGTGATGACAAAACTATGTGATATTATGAAAATTAAGCTCTATTAAATAAAAATCAAAGACCACATGATCATGCACTTTTTTTTAATAAACTTGTCCTAAATTAATCAATAATTATTGATTTCAAGTTTAACCCCCTAAATTCATCAAACATTAAGAGAAAGTTACTCATAATATCACACTTCTTCCTTTTTTTAGAATCAACAAAAAGATATAAACATAGGACGAGACGTATAAAAAGTAAACTTGAATATACACACGATAAAGAATGACCATCTATCATGCCTATTTCTCTTCTAATCATGTAAAATCTATCTTCACACAAAGGTTTAGTAAAAATATCCACTAATTACTACATAGTATCAACAAAATCCAGTTTAATGTCACCATTTTGAACATGATCTCTAATGAAGTGATACCTAATTTCTATATGCTTTGTCATAAAATGATGAATGGGATTTTTTGTTAAATAAATAGTGCTAGTGTTATCACATCTTATGAGAATTGTGTTAAGGTTTAAACCATAATCTCTAAGTTGTTTTCTAATCCAAAAAATTTGAATGTAACAACTACCAGTGGCTATATATTCAGCTTCTATTATAGATAATGCAAGAGCATTTTGTTTTCTATAAAACTATGAAACTAATGCATTACCTAAGAAATGACATACATGTTGAGAGTAATTTGAACAACTAGTTTTACGCTCAAAACCGCAAGTATACGGGTCGTAACTTGTAGTAAAGAATGGATATCGATCCCACAAGGATTGAGTTTAGTCACCACTTAATTTGGGTTTTACTTTGTTTAAGAAAATAGGTTCAAATATTGAAAAAACTGGAAAATAAAATAAAATAAAATAAACTAATGATAACAACCAATTGAGACGAAGTGCAGGAATTTGATAACCAAGGTTTAAGATTAGGAGTTGTTCTATCCCTATTTTGTGTCCCTCTTGCTTAATGATTCAATTG
>JAOXYD010152521.1:0-10462 GCA_028565735.1 Pinacopodium congolense | reverse complement strand
AGAGTTTCTCTTCACCTTAAAGAAAACCTTTTTATATTGAAATTTCCAAGTGAAATATTGGAGAGTGGATGTAGAAAAAGTGTTAGTTGCTAAACCATTATAAAAATTGTTATGCAATTTATTCCCTGTACTCTATTATTTACTAGTTATTTTTCTTGAATTTTTTAAATTTTAATCACTTTATTTATATTGGCATTATCATCATCATTTTTAGGTTGAATTATGCTTAAGGTTTTAATTTATCACAAAATTTGGTTTAGCATTAAACTTAAATTATTTTAAACACCTAACTGACCCCCCCTAAACACACATAAATTTCATTATGGCTAATAGTTTCTCTTCACCTTTAAGAAGATTACTTGTAAGGAGGGACTTTTGACCTTATTTGAAGAAGATTGAGTGAATATTCAAAGGTGACTTAGAAAGCAAATGTAAGCAAGGTTTGGTTACCAAATCACTATCAATCAATTTGCATTCTTTCTTTCCTATGCTCTTTATTTTGTATGGTTAATATTGAAATACATAGGTAATATCATCATCACTTTAAATTTTTATTATAAATCTTATCTTGGCCATGTTATTGCTTTAAGAGCTTGCCATACATATGCCTTACGTATTATTTGTTTAATTCATAAATGTTTACAAGGATTAAGACTAATGAAATTTTTATTTTAAGGAAAAAATGCTTGAAGAATTTTTTGATATTTGTTTTGAGTCAGGAGGAGAACTTAAAAAAATGTTACCAGGTACACTACTTAACTATTTTAATCTATTAGTCGACCAATGTATGACTTTGGTGTACTAGTGTTTTAACAAACTTGAAAGATTTCACATATTGAGTTTGCAATGGAACATTAGTTGATATATTAGTTTACCAATATAATGTATTAGTCCACCCATTCTTTTTAGTGGTCAATTAATGTATACTAAACTTTTTTGTTGAAATTAGTATGTGTGTGCGATTGATAAATTACATGACTAATGTGGTATATCGGTTGATCGATGTGCTCAACTAATAAACCAAAAATGGGTAATTCTTATTATCTAAAGACTAAAATTTTTAATAGTGAATAAAAACCAAATTAATTTAGGAATATCATTTTAAGTTCTCTAATGCTGTAAATGCATGTGTTTCTTGGTTGTTGAAGAAGTTTTGATGGTTAAGAGAACTTAGGATGCAAATAGATAGTTAGAAAGAGCGCACTTAGGAGCATTCAAATCTTTTAGTTACATTCATTAATTTATTGAACCCTTAAGCATTGTTTCTATCAAGCATGATATTGTGAATTGGTATTGTTTATAAGATTGATTTTAAATTGCTTTAAAAGGTTTAAGGAAGATTGTACAAGGTTTTTCTTGACCTTCAAGAAGATTGCTTATAAGGATGTTACTCTTCACCTCATTTAAAGAAGATTTAGTGCATAGAGTAGATGTAGGTAATGTTTGATTTCCAAACCACTACAAATTAGTTTGCGTGCTCTCTTCTCTACACTATTTATTTTGTACAATTTTGTATGATTAATATCGAAATACATTGACATTTTCATAATATTATTAGAATTTCTTAAGGAGAATTTTTTAAGTGGCAAAAAACTTAAAACTTTTGGTAACAACCATTTCGCCCCCTCCCTTCATAGGTATCATTAGGGACTAACATGCCTATTTACTATCATTTAAAAAAACTTTTAATCAAAGGAGGTTCTAATCTATGTTTTGATAAAGAAAAAACACAATTGCCACTAATGATTTGGTTTATGTTGAAGATTTTAAAAGAAAGGTAGTATGGAAGGTGTATTTGAATGGAAATTGGAGTTCAGTAGAATTTAACATAAAGAGAAAATTGAGGATAAGACATCAAAAGAAAGTGAGATAGTATATAGGTTGATTTTTGTGAGTGTTAAATTTTGTAAATCTTGTTTGAGTGATTAAATGGTTTAAGGGCTCATTAACTTATTTTACATTGCATATGATTTTATATAGATTAAGATATATTTAGTTTTGAACTCAAAGATAGGGTTTTGGTCATTAAAACAACTTTAGGGAATCTTTGAAACTTGTTTGAGTTTTTCTTTCAATCAAAAGCATTGTTTTGATTGGTTTGAAAAGGTTTTTGAAAGTTTATAAATTTAAAAAAATATTTTGAAAAATGTTGAAAGTTAATCTCTAAGAGTATTGGTTAAGTTTTGTTAGTGGATAAATTAGATGGTTTTTAGTATGTATTATTTGATGTTTTTAACCATTACTAGATGATATTTCATCTATCTATAATCCTTTTTGTTAAGTTTCATGTTATTCTTTGATTTGCTAGTCTAATTACATGAATTGGATATTTTTTACAAATTTGGACAAAAGAAAAATGTTCATGTTTAATGACATCACTGATCTTCACATGGACCACTATTTTTCACAAGGAAAAAACTGAAGCTAAATGTTACTATTAAATGGTGTCAATAAAGTTCCTGTTTAATATAATGTAATGCCTAGAAAAAGAAAAAAATAAATAATTCTATATTAAGGCACAGTTTACCGTAGGATTAAGTGATTTTTACACTTGGAAAATCCAAGTTAGAAGAGTGTTTTAGACATGTAAAGGACTAATTGTCCTTGGATGTTTTTAAGGTTTCAAAACCCTAGCAGTTATCATTCATAAGTTATAAAATGAAGGCTTTATAAAGGGAGAGAATAGTTGTGTGTTGAGATGTGTGAGAAGTTGGAGACATTCTAAGTTAGAGTAATTGAGCTTTTCTTTTTCTTATTCCTTCTTTTCATTGAGTTAGTTATCTAAAATTTGTAAGAGCATTTACAGTGAATAGAAGAGAGAGATCTACAATTAAGATATCAAATTTAATTGTCTTTCACTCTTTCTTTTTTATTTTATATTGTCTCTCTATTTTGATCAATGAATATGTGTCTTTTGATCATATCTTTGGTTTCATTATTGAATATATGTGCTTAAATAGCTTTAGCTAGGTTTAGAAAAAGTAGATAGGTTATGATTGGAAAATTGGAAGATTTTTATCTAAATTAAGTGTTTAATTTATCTTTCTTAACTTATTCAACTAAGTTAGATTGTTAGATAGTCAAAGGATTTATAACCATTGGTTATTAGATAGATATTCCCTCTATTTTTCATTTTTAAATAGAAATAAATTATTTAAGTTTTTCTATTTGGAATCTTAGGTCTAATTCCAATTATATTGACTGGATCATTCGTATCTAAATATTTTTACAATACAAATGTGATGATCAATTGGACCTTGTTGTAAAGTTAATTAGGTAACATGATTAAGTTTAGATATGGACTAATCTCTAAGTTCTTTTGTGAGGATTCCTATATCTAAAACACTTATTTATAAAATTCTTGAACTTTATGCCTTTTATTCTAATTTGTTTATAGACTAAGTACATGAGTTGAGTTTAGAGGAGAAAAGGTATTTCTATGATCATTGGTTATATTTTTTATAAATGAAGTTAACCCTGAATCGATCCAACACTTGAGTCATTGAGTATGATTAGCCCATTGAAATCCGAAGTCTTAACTAGACTTATCATTAATGCAATTCATGATTTATTATATCATGCTAGATTAAATAATAATTTGTTGACTAATGTGTATTTTTTGAAGAACTAATCGACAAATGTGCATGTTTATGGTCGACTAATGTCTATTTCTAGGTAGAGTGGTTAACTAGTATAGGTATTGTTTGACCAATGTGCTAGATTAATCAATTAATGCACTAGAATAGTTGAACAATGTGTTACAAACCATCTCCAATGGGTAGTTTCTTATTTCTAACAAGTATATTTTTTTCTCTAACAGTTATAAATGATTAGTTGGGTTTTCAAGCCTATATGTTAGTGTTTTAAAGGGTTTATAATATATCAAGTGAAGTTTTGTGAATGGGTGAAAGGTTAAACTATTTGATAGTAGTTTTAGGAATTTTAATTAAGTTTTTATAGATGAAGAGTTTATTTTTAAGATGTTTGAGTTATTATTGCATTCATTACTTTCATATTGTATCGATTAAACCCTAGATCTTTAAGATGTTCAAGTAAGATTGATTAAGTTATATCTTTTTAATTTAATGGGTTTATGTTTGATATTATTATTAAGGATTTCTATTAATTTATGAAGGAAGATTGATTGTAAGGAGGTTATTCTTCACCCCATTCAAATAATAATAGTGAAGTTTCCGAGGGTGATTTAGACAGTTAACGAGAGTAAAGGATTATTGCTAAACTACTATAAAAAAATAGTTTATGTACCCTCTTCCCTTCACTCCTTTTATTTACTTGTCATTGTAATTGTTGTTGAATTGCTTAAATTTGAATCACATTGATATTGGCATCATCATAATTAAAGTGTTAGGAGAATCATAAGCTAGAAAAGTTATTTTTAGGTTCAATAATTTTTTAAACATCTACTTCATTCCTCCCCTCCACAAAAGTGCTAGGTGGGGTCAACAAAAATGACTACTATATTAGGTTTCAAGGTGCAAGGAGTATTATTTTGGAAAAGTTAGCATGTAAAGTGGTATTAGGGATAAATAAGGGCTTACTTATACCATTCATAAAGTTTAAGGTGCAAATTACACCTATATCCCTAATCTTATTGGCTTTTTTTCCTAAACAAAGCACCGTCCACTTCCACTAATGTAACTGTATATGTTAACTGTAAAGGTAATCAAGGAAATTAAATTTGATCTTAGTGTAGAATATTTCAAATGCATGTATTAGTTATTACCACTCTAACTTACATCTTGATTTGGATTTTCTTACACAAGAAATCTAGCAAGATTAGTTATTCCCTATTAATAAAAATCCTTGATCAAAAACTTGATAAGCAGAGAGAACATTCACTTTTGTAAATATATGAAAATAATAACCAGTATCCAAATTTTATAAAAAATAAATAATATTAAAAATTCGTTAATGATGTGGTATAAGAGTCATTTATCACTAATAAAGGATCTTATGCAAATTCCTTTGCAATACTAGATTTAGTAGGGTTATTATCATTATCCATTTTTCATTTTTCTACTTGTAGAAATCATCCTTAATGTTTCCTTTTTCTTACAATAATGGCAAGTCAATTTCCTTTTTCTAAATTTGGACTACTATTGTGATTTTAAGGCACAAATTTCTTTAAGGAATTTAAAACTCTGGCAAATAAGATTTTAAATTTAGGTTAACTAGAAATTACTATAAATTTATTTGGAAATTAGTTCCTTTAAAAATAAAGATACTTTAACATATTTCATAAGGAAAGTTTTGCTAACAAAATTTAAGATCTCTCGAAATTACTTATATGATAATGGTAATGAATACAGCAAATGTAGGGTTTGATTCTTTTTATAAATTTTATTTTCATATTTTTCAATTACATGATAATGGAATTAGGTTAATCAAGATCAATTTTAATGGAAGTATTTTTTTATCATTCATAAAATTAATAAAAACAGTTTCTTAATCAACTTACTGGTGCACAAATACAATGACTCTAATTTACAATAAGATGTTTTTATAGATAACTTCTCATAAATTTTTGTTATATAAATACATCTATTTAGTGTGAGTACTCAATTATCCATCTCTATTAAATCCTTACCCAAAGATGTTGATATATTTTTTTCCCTAATAATGCTTTATGCAATCCATTTTGCGTTAAGATTAACTTTTTTATGAAATGAAATTATTTGAGTGGTTAAACTTGTTAACATTGAGTTTTTGTTTCTTTTATACTTTCCTAAGGTAATATAGATTTTACAACTTCAACATAAATTTATTAGGAATAAATAGGTTTTAATAGTAAAATTCATCTACGGCAATCAATTGTCTTAGGGAAATAATACATTTAGAAAATACCATAGTAATAAAGTATAACAAACAATAAAAACAAATTTTACATGGTTCAAATATTCTTACATTCATAGGAGGAGAGGAAAAGCTTTATTACACTATTGGTTCAATTCTCAAATCCAACAACATTTTTTTACAAATTAAATGTTTGTCTTTACAAATCCTAGTGAAGAGGGATGTATTAGACATTCTCTCCCAATGAGCCACAAGACCATTGGTAAATCCAATAACTTATGTACGATAAAAACATCACAAAAATATAGAGTTATTCTTTATAGAAGTTGTAAGTTGATGGTTTTGGCGGATTCATGTATTTGTAAATTCAATGGTATAAACTCCATCACCGAATCTGTAGTTATTTTATTAACAAAAATTATTAATATAGTACTTACTATAATTTTAAAAATAAAAATGTTATTTTTTGTTTACTATTGTTTATAAATATTATCTAAATATTTTATTAAATTTTACAACATAAACTATATTTTCAATATCAAAAGAAAAGTATTTGTGATTTCTAAATTTTACACCATTAGAGGTGCTGAAAGATGGAGTGAAGACTTGGCAAACTATGCCTATAGGCTTATTCATTAGTAGAAAAACTACATTCTCAATTAAACATGTGGGCTTAAAAAGCTTGGAAAGATAGAGGTCTTATGGAGGTTATGCTCAATGAAGAGAACTTGATTTTATTTAAATTCCATACCAAGAATAAATGTAAGTATTGGAACAATGTCCATGGCATATCAAAAATCATGTTTTATTCTTACAATTCTAGAAACCTAGGATAGCTTTGGAATAAGAACAAATAGGTACCAATCTTAAATATGCTCCATAATGTACCTTTTAATTACTAGAAAAAAATGGTTGAGACATATTGTAAGCACTATAGGTAAATCGGTTTGTATGGATGAGAATATAACTTTAAGGAAGAAGATAGGTTATGCTAAACTGTATGAGAGAGTAGAACTTAGGAAATAATTATTAGACTCTATCCACCTACTAAGGCTAAGTGAGAATGAGACATTTTATGAGGACTCTATTTGAGTTTCTTATCGATGGAATCCACCTACAAAACAACAGCAAAAAGCTATGGGTAAGAGGTTTATTATTGATTATTATGAAGAGTCCCATTCGATCAACAAAAACCTCTTTATTTGCTTTATTCGGTCAGTCGATTCTTCTATACGGATGATTGAAAAAATTGTTGTGAATTATTTGGTTGACTGGTGTAAGTTCAGGTAACAGATCCTCACTAATCGGTCGACCAATCTTTGCCATTCGATCGACCAAACTTTGCTTGTTTAACCGTCATATAGGAGATGAAGGCCAGTTGTATATGGTTATATTTAAGCTTATTGCTCTTAAAACAAGCTTTGAATCTCCACAACATGCTCCAAAACCAATATACACCTGAAATTAACAATAATATATCTATATTGGTGTAATTCGACTACCAAATGGGTGAAAACATAATGAAATATGCATCATAAAATAATGTAAAATGCCCATTAACAGAATAGAAAAATACCATTCGTAGTGATTTGGAATCTATAGATCTCAATTTTTCTATTGATGTAGGTTGAGCCACCCTAGGCCTTATTAGAGCAACAAACCAAAGAGCATTTCTGGCATCTCAGAGCTAGTGGTTTGAATGAAGTTAGGTTTGTTGACATATACATATTGTTTGAGATGCTACCTGATTTAGGCATGATATTAAGGTTTCCTTTAGTTGATTTATCATCTCGCACACGAGGCATGTTATTTAGATGTAGTGTTAGAATAAAAACTTTTACTTTTCTTGCCTTTTGACTAGGATATTTAGAGAGGCAGAAGTTAGTTTTGGTGGAGAGCTCCCAACACAATCTCCTAGAGCATAAATTATCAAATATTATGTACTTAAGTTATAGATGTATGCAAATGTAGGAGGGCAATGACATAATCTACAGTTATACCCACTACACCGAGATAAGAGGATTGAAGACCCTACTTCCCTAGTTTCAGCACCTAAGGAGGGTAGTGGGCAGGCTACTTCTTTTGAGGCCACTCCAAGCTTCCAGCCTCTACCATCGGCTGCTCCATCGGTTCCTTACCTACTAAGCTATGCTTTACTTCTATATTGGAGATTCTTTTCGACATAGAGAGTGTGATAGAGATTGGCTTGACTAATCTTCATACTCACATGACTTTTAGTATGACCAATATCAAAGATCAGATGGATCATTTTTAGAGTTAAATAGAGATGATGTGGAGTGTATACGATCTTACGACCAGGGATCTAGCAATTAGATGTTTTTAGATTGTTTATGTTATCTTTTGATCTTGGATATTATTTTATGTTATTTTAGTTTAGTTTTTATTTTATCTGTATTTTAGTTACTTTAGTTACATTTTGGCTCTTAGACGTACTTTGATCCTATTTATGATAGTGGAGCATAACATTTATTTATCTTATCTCTAGTGCTTTCAGTTTCCTTTATTAGATTTCAATTTACTGCAATAATGTTTCTTGTACACTTCAATTGATTGATAAGTATAAAATATCATAATCTGGGTGTATTCTATTCCCATTTCTCCCTATTTTATGCTTTGTTATTTTATTTTTAGACATTAGAGATAATGTTCAATTTAAATATAGGGAAGGGATCATATTATTGTCACACCTATGCTTATCTTCTCCACAGTATATCATGTTATCATTTTTTTGCAATAACATATAATTTGTCAAAAATTTTCTTTCTTTAAGAACCTATTATTGAAATTATTTCTTTGTTTAATTATTTTGATTATTCAATTTATTATATGATTGACTATGAATGTTAATGAACAAGTGTTTTTAAATTGCTTCATGTTTTGAAAAATGGATAATTGATGATCATTATCATTTTCTATATTTAAAATGGATATTCCTAAGTGATTTGTGATTTCTTTTAAATATTTTATCATATTGTCTAAAAATAACAAAAAATGAAAATTTTTTGAACACGTGAGTTAATAAATTCATTCTACTGACTTTAAATCAATAAAAAGGTTAAACGTAAAGAGTGATTTTAGTAGCTAGTTGATGTGATCTTATTTAGTTGAGTAACCGGGAAAGTTCATGATAAGGTGTTCACTTTCATGTAAAAAGGCTAAATGACTTCTCAATCAAGCCTTTAAAACCCACATTTTATTTTATATTTAGTTAATAAATAAAGAATGTGGATTTGTTTAAGAGTTGGTGCTTATTACTTTATGTATATTCATTATATATATAGAGTTGAGTTTTGTGATTCAGGTTAAAGTTTGAAGAAGTATAAAATTATTTCAATTCATTTGTAATTTGATATGGTTGATTGGTTATATAACATCTTGATTATTTATTGTGATTAAATGATTAAGTAAGAAGTTTGAATGCTTATGTTTGAAGAATTTAACATTTCTTATGATTATATTCTATTTATGATTGGATATTATATTGGTTTACTTGAAGACAAGAAATTACTTAAATATGGGGGAATTGATAGAGGTATAGTTTATAGTGTTTTTAAGTTCTATTTGATATGTAATTACCCCTATTTTAATGTTAAACTATTTAATTTTTGTTTTTTATTGATTAATTTAGAGGTTGATGCCTAAAAATGAGGATTGATGTAAAAAGAATCACATTTGGAGCATTTTCAAGAGATCAATGTCTCTCTTTAACAACATTGCTGCTGTCCCCATGCAAACCACTGTTGATTCCACAATGGACTTTAATGAGGGTCTCCATATGACAGTATTGTTGTCTAGCAACCTTTGTTGATGTCTAGCTTATGTATGGATTATTAATGTAAGATATTAACGATTTCATTGATCACCATCTTTAAGCATCGTTCATGTCTACAAACATGTTTTTCTACCTGGATTCAATTTAAATTTTCAATTAATCTATAACCAACTTATGAAAACCCTATTCAAGACATATAGAAGTATCTTTAAGCACTCAGAGAAAAAGTTTTAGAAGCTAAATTTTTCCACTTCTATCGTTTTTTTTTTCATATTTCTCTCATTAGGTCAGGTTTAAATTAGGTTTTTGGTTTCATTTTTTTTTTGTATTTGAGATTCGAGCTTGTTTTTAAGTATTCCAAAGGTTGATATATGTGATTTAGGGTTTGATTCCATCTTGAGATGTGATTTAATTCTTTCTAAACTATTGAATTCATTATTTCTTACTCTTTTATTGGATTAATCAAAGATATGCTTTTTAAATTATATATCTTGTGTTCTTTGATTAATATGTATAGCTAATATAATTTTTAGCTATGTTAAGGCTAGTAGATGCTTTAATTAAGTTCTTATGCATGTTTTGTGAGTTGATCTTTGTTTATTTTAGAGTTTAATCCTCACTTATATGCTACACATTTAGGAAAAGAGTCATATATAACTAAGGATATGAGAAATCTACCTTAGTTGTAGGAAAAATCAATAAACAACATAGGTTAAATTAGTAAATGACTAAATTTTGGTTAATTGTGAGGGCATTAATCTTGAAATAAGGGATTTTAGGATTAAACTTCATGATCTAACTCCTTTGAATAGATTGGGAGTCTTTAATTTGTTTAGTAATCTTTTGTACAAAAAC
>JAOXYD010152510.1:0-24194 GCA_028565735.1 Pinacopodium congolense | reverse complement strand
AAGTAGTTGGAAGGGAGACGTAGCCTATCTTTGGGGTAGGTGAACTTCCTTAAAAAATTTCCTTGTGTCTTTCTCTATCTTTCTCATTGCATTTACTTTGACATTTGCACTAACATTCCATATTAGGTTGAATATTGGTTTAGTGATTGTATTTATTTTTCCAATTGAATTAGGTTGCTAATTTTGAGTTTGCAAAAAGTTTTAATACCCAATTCACCCCCCCTCTTGGGTGCCATAGGACTTACAATATCACATACAAGGGGAGAACCACCAGAATCATCATCTCCATCACCATTCATCTTCTTTATGTAGATTTTTGTCTTGTTTTAAAGTTTATGTCATTTTTCAGTCTCAATCTTGTGTTTTTAAGGATTTCAAGTGCCAAAACTTTGCAGGGAACATCAGGGAGTGATCATCTAGCTATTTGTCTTCTATATTTTTGTTTCATAGCTTGTAAAATTTTTTTTTTGATGATTAATCTATTGATATGCATATTTTGACCATCTATTGTGTTCTTTTGATTAATATGTGTGAGTAATTCGTTTTTAGTTGAGGTTAGGGATTGATTTAGGTTAGAAACAGGTTATGTGGATGTATTTTTGTTGGATTGAATTCTTGTTGATTTTTAGTTTATCTTTATCACCTAAATTATGACCTTAGGAGAATAAATTCATGACCATTGTAGCTTATTTTACCCTAAAATCAATCTAATCACATACTTCAACCTAAGAGTGGACTAAACCTTAGGATCTTGTATGAGGATACCTAGGGTTAAAGACCTTAATCTCACGCCTTTAGTGTTTAATGCCTTATATTCCAAGTAATCTATAGACCAAGTAGGTTAATTGAGAGTATAAGAGAAGAGCGATGCCTATGACCATTAGGTATAAGTTGTTTAAGTGAGGTAAGTCATAAACCAATCCACCGTTATCAAATTTAAGAAGCCTAACCCAAATTAAGTCTGAAGCCTTAGCCATTTTTAGTCATCTTAAGTCAAGTGTTATTACATTTAGTTCTTCTTACATCTTGTGTATTTCCTTTTATTGCTTATTTCTCTTAATATTCAAATCAATCAAATTCTAGATTTATGACTTAATTATGCATCATTGAGTTAAACTGCTTGCATATTTGACTTTCCTTTGAGTACGATACTTGGTTTTACTCCATTTTATATTACTTGTTGATGACGTTCACTTGCCTCAATTGTTTGGTCTAGGATTATATTTCCATATATTTATTGTTTTAACTAGACAAGCAACAACAAGTCCTAACTTTTAATCTTGATTTCTTCAAGTTTCAGTTTACAATTTTAGTTTTAGTTACGTTGCTTTCTTTTATCTTTATTTTACTTATCTTTTTAAATTTTGTTTGAACAGTTTCTGAAATAAAGCACATCCTGAATTGAGTGGTGACTAACTACAATCTTCGTAGAATTGATATCCGATTTTTTCTATAAGTTATGACCTGTATACTTGTGGTTTTGAGCGTAAATTTAGGAGTTTGTTTTACATTCAACAAAGTTTCTGGCGTCGTTGCCAGATATTATTTTTTTAACATCTTGTTTAGTTTGGGTGACTTTGATTTAAGAGTTTTTGATACTTTCCTTTTGTCTTTACAGGTACATGAATACAAGGAGTCGAAGGGGATGATTTCGATTGATAAGGTGATGACTCTTCAAGTACAAATTTTAGCGGTCACCAAGATATTAAGAAACTTACAAGGTACATCTTCCTCTTTTATTAAAAGAGTGAAGCTTATATGTGAATTATATAGGCATGATAGCCATGGCACTATTGAATGGTTCTTGTTATGAGCCAGTAGCATAGTACAGGTCAATTATTTGGGCCATCTGTAAAAAGGTAACAACCCTTATTCCAATACTTGTAATTTAAGGTGGCAAAATCACCCTTTTTTTTTAGAATACTAACAATGAAGATGGCCAATTGCGAGCATAAGGACCTTTTGGATTCCACCAAGACTAATTTGGGTCTTTGGAGAGTAAAATGGATAAGATGATGGATATTATGGGCACTAAATTTGCAAGTCAAGAAGAGAATCAGAAGAGGATGGAGGCAAAGTTTGACCAGATTATGAAGAACAACGCTTCATCCATCCATAACTTGGAGGTACAAGTAGGTCAACTTGTTAATACTTTGTCTTCTAGAATGCAGGTAGCCTACCAAGCAACACTAAAGAAAATCTAAGGGAGCAATTAAAGGTCATCACAGTTATCACGGGAAAGGAAGAAAAGGATACAATGGAGAAGGTTGAAAGCTCTGAGGAGGTGAGATAAAAGCAAGAGAAGAAGAAAGTGGAAGAGTTGCATCGTGTTAACTTTAAGAACAAGTTGTGGCTAAGCAAGCTAAAGCTTAAAGGTGTCAAGAAGGATGACGAGCCTCTCCATTTATCACTTGCACCACTATAGAGACCATCTTGGGAGAAGTGCGATGTTCAGAAAGGATAGTGGACGTTGGAGTTTGATGATGAAGCAGTTCGATTATTCTCCCCTGAAGCTTTTGAGCATTGTGCTGATTGGGAGTCTATTTCTAGGGAAGCTGTACAGGCTCCTCACAAAATTTAAGGTTGCTTCTTATTGGGCTTAAACATCCATTTGATAATGGATAATGTTGATATGCCAAGGGTCAACCTAATGACCTTAAATTAGCATGTTTGTTTTTAGTTTGTTAAGTTTTGATTGTTTACTTTGATTTTGATTTTGTTTGATCTTTATCTTGTTTTCCCTTTTGATCTCTTGATGCTTAGGTGACTTGATGATTTCTTAAAGCTTTTTTATGCATCATAGCTTGTTCGAGGACCAAAGGAAGAGAAGAAAAAGATTTTTGGTGCCTTGGAATGATGCGCCACCACCATAAGCCATTTTTACCCTTAATCTCTTGTGTTGTTCTTATGTTTTGTGTTTTGTATTTCATTGTTTTGTTTGTTGGTTTTGGGTGTTTTCCTTTTCATATTGAGGATAATGTATTGTTCAAGTGTGGGGAGGTAGTCTTTACATTTGTTGCATTTGTGTTTGCATTTTTTTCATCTCATTTAGGATGTGTTGCAATTATGTTTGGATTTTATGCATTTTGTTATTTAGGATGCATGTTTTAGGCATATTAGGTTGTTGTTTTTTGTTGTTTTGGGTAAGCAATAGAACCACACTTGAATCATTTTGAATGTGTTGCCATGAGGTTTTATCATGCTAATTGGAATGCGATTAAATGCATGCTTGAACTTAGATTAAGTTATTTGAGTAAAGAGTTAACCATATGGAGTGAGGAAAGTAGTTGGTTGCATAAGCTTACTTAGAATTTGATACTTAAGTAATGAGGTAATGTATAGAAGCCCAATGGATTTTCA
This sequence comes from Pinacopodium congolense, assembly GCA_028565735.1. Taxonomy (NCBI): domain Eukaryota; kingdom Viridiplantae; phylum Streptophyta; class Magnoliopsida; order Malpighiales; family Erythroxylaceae; genus Pinacopodium; species Pinacopodium congolense. The sequence goes on along the minus strand of JAOXYD010152510.1, from coordinate 20,834 downwards.
CTTGATCCTTGTGAGGAATTGAGCCTTTATGACTCCATTCTATAGTCATTTCGTTTCTTTATTTGTGTGATGCTTTCTTAGGTAATTATCTTTAAAACTTTCTTTGAACTGGTTTAAATATACTTGATGTATGTTAGATAGAAATGATTAAGGCCTTTTTTGTCATAAACCTTGGCTTAAATGACCTACCTATTTTATTATCCCTTGAAAACCCTGTTGAGCCTTTAACCTTTTGTTTCTTGAAATCACCCAATTTTTAAAACCTCAAACCCCATTAGCTTACCCAATCACAAATTTAGTAGAGTACTAAATGATGCATTAGTTTGTGATTTTTGGCTACTTTTTTTAGAAGAGTTGAGTGATACTTCTACTCTTAGAGCACATTGCATTTAGTTGCTATTTTATTCATTATTTCTTCATTATTATAAAAAAAAGAACAAAATAAGAACAAAATAAAAAAAAGACAAAGAAAAATATGGAAAGAGAAAAGAAAAAGGAAGAACCTCTTAGTAACATTAATAAGTGTTGAGTAGTTAGTTTTATCCAGTTGCATATCTCATAAGTTTATTTTGTTATTCCTTTTATGTATTTAGTACTTTATAAATGCTTGTGATAAATCTTTAAAAACCTGTTTGACCCTCCTTAACCTTAATTTCATTACAACCAGAAACAAAGTCCTTATGATCTATTTTTAGCATGTAATGAATGTGGAGAAGGATTGGTGTATTAAGAAGCCTATAGCAGTATGATTTCCTATAGAAAGTTTGATCAAAACACTAACCATCAAACACTTAAGAGAAATGAGTGAAACTGGAGAAAGATTCATTGTTGTGTTTATACTTATCATTGAGTGATAGTTTATAAGTTGAGTTTGCTTATGTGCACTAATGAAAAGCAGTCATGATATGTGTAGTAGCTTGATAGTTGTGTTAGCTAAAGTTTAAGGGATTACATGCTTTGATCTTTGTGAAAATGAAGTGATAGAATTGAATGGATGTGATTTGTGTTTAATTTGCTTGAGGACAAGCAAAGATTTAAGTATGGGAAAGTTGATACTTGTGCATTAGTATAGGTTTTTCTAAATATTTGGCATGTGTTCCTTTGCATTTTGGGGTGAATTTGTTGTGTTTAAGATTTATTTTGTGTGTTTTTGTTTAGCATAATCATCATTTTTATGTATTTAGTGTTTTCATTTATATTTTGTATTTTATCATTTAATTATTGATTTTAGGTTATAATTGGATCTTATTGGTGTATTTATTTTTATGTAAGATAAAAGAAGTGGTATAATCAAGTAAGTAATTAAGCATGCAAAGCTTAGAAATTCATGCATTCCAATACATGAGTTACAAAAGGCTAAGGAAGGAATAAAGGAGAGCCTCCTCTCGAGAGAAAAAAATGCACTCACTAAAAGACAAAAATATAAGACCAGGTCTCACCCACCATTGACCAAGTCAAGGAATGAAGCCCTTTGTGCTTTGAACAAGTCAATGAAGGAAGCCCTTAAAACATCATACGAAAACAAAGCCTTCCACCTGAATGAGACAAATTGAAATGAACAAACCTTATGTATTTAAGCAAAATATAAAAAAAAACAAAGTAGAGATATATTACATGAAAGAGGGAAGGCAACCGACACCAACTTAGAGAAACATTAAAATTAGGCTATGGCCTCCATTCAAAGAACACATTCGGCCAAGCAACTAAAGGATACCAAGGATAAAGAAGCCTCCACCTTCTAAGTCCTCTCCACCAAACACAAGTCTTCCTCTCTAAACAAAAACAAGATTCCAAACCCCACGGTTGAGAGGCAAGATTCAAGCATCAAGAGCTCTATCAAATTCCATTTTTTTCCCACTTTTTCACATACAAAAGGGAAGACAAACACTATTATATTTTTATTTTTTTCTCATTATGTTGTGTATTTTGGAAAATATGGATATGAATGAACTTCTTTCTATTATGAGTGGCTAAAATAATTTTTGGGATTTATTATTTGAAATATTTGTGAACTTTTGGTTGTTGATTTAATGTTATAAATGTTTGTGTTGTCTATTAAGCTTAAGACCTTGTAATAAATTGAGAGAGTGAGCTTGGTAATTTGTGTTGAATTTACAACGAGAGTTGGTATTTAATAGACCTATAGATGACAACTTGTTGATGTGTTAGAAAGAGATTTCAACAGATTAAATGCCGTTAATCCCCAAATTCTACACTCTTAAATAGCTCGATGTTCTTTCATTAATGTGACCTTGCTAGGGGGCCATTAATGGTCAGAAAGGAGAGGAATTCTTTATGTTTTGACTCCAATCTTCATTATTAAGCTCCATCCTGCAAATTAAACATAATAACACATAAATTTAACAATTAAGCACTGAATTAGGGGTCATAATTCAATAAAGTAACCATTAAAAATCTATCAATTTGGCCCCTAACAGCACACATCCCATACATAGTAAAACACAACATAACATTCATAATTCTCATGAGTCTTTAAAAATTTTAAAACAAAAACTAACTAAAACTTTATAGCATTAGCTATACAAAATTTTGTTAGTTGGATATCATGCACTTTGCATAAATAATATCATTATGATTTTAGTTTCATTACCTTTTTCAAATTCATTGGCTTGTTACTCAATAACTTAAGTCTAATTCTTAATTTTTTTTCCACCTTAACAATTTTTCTTGCAATGGAATACATCCCACATTTGCCATAGATTCCTATGACACTTAAAAGTTACATCTAATACTTGGTCTTCAAGAAGTAGTCATCCATGCCAATTATAGTTCTTATCTTCTTTTATAACCTTTTAGTGGCATTAAAAAATGCATACAACCTTTTGAACATCAACTTATCTCCTTATTCTCTTCTTCTAAGATGAAGCTTGATTGAATAACCTAAATTGATCTCCTTCAATTCATTAATATATCAAGTACTAAGACATTATTTAAGATATTTTCTCTATTTTAAAACCTTAAGATCAAATTATATGCAATTTTCTTTTTTAATTGTTAATTTTAGTTAAATTTACAAATTCCTAAATATTTAACTGCATGTTTTATTTTCAATTTTTTAGAAGCCTTTTTATGTTCACATACAAAATTATTTCTTTTTCACAATTTCAAATTTAGAAAGCTTTTTTGAGATATAAGTAATTACGTATATAAAAAAATAAGGTAGTTAAAATTTTCCTCATTTTATAATTGACTTTTAAAATCAATTTTTTAATTATAACTAGTTCATTTTCTTAAAATTTTCCTATCTTTCTTATAATGAGATAGTGGTAATTTTATCGATTAAAATCAAATTTTAGTCATCAATTTTATTAAAGACGTGTTTAATAGTATTAAGGAGGGTAGTCAAGTCACAAATGAGCAATATTTAAGCTTGTTTCATTATGGAAATGATGGGAAGAATGATTTTAACATAGGAATACAAGATTTGACTCTAACATAGATCAATTTTTTTCTAACTAGTCATTAAAGAGAGAAAGCATAGAAGGATTCATTAACAATTATTTTACAAAGCATAATGTTGGAAGTTTCTTTGTTAGAGTATTCAATACCATTAACTGTGCAAAAAGAATTGACTAATATTGTGAAATGAATTTCAATTTTGGAAATAAAGTATTTAAGAATGATGGAGGCAATGTAGTAATATTTTATTAAAAAGAAAAAGAAAGTGAGATGAGTGTAATTATCAAAAATTATAAATCATCTTATCCATAATTGCAGCTCACAAATATTATAGTGGATTAATTCAAATGGTTTTATTATTTTTATTGAAGGTGCATAGTGATATTTGACTAATTCACAAAATTCACATTAAAATAATATTAAAAGTACGAAAGACTAAAGAAGGAAACATCATTATGAGACTTAAAAATGGGTTTCCTAATGATTAATGGTAGAATCAAATTTCTCAGGTGTTAGTGTTAGTAGTGGCTTTGCAATATTTTAGGGGTTGAATTTAAATGATTGATGACTTTAAGTTACTAAGGAGATACATCCCATTTCGGTCTAAGCAACTTTGATCATTTTCCTTCACTTTTGGTCCTAAAACAAATAAGGAGAATAAAAAAAATGCGATTACATACCTAAATTCGCTTATAAATCAGGATAGAAAGATGTGATTAATAAAGAGGTAAAATGTATGAAAAACATTACTTTACTAAAAGACTAAAATAATGATAAAAATGTCTAAAATTGTAGTTATATGATGCCTATTACTTAGTTTTTAAGTTTTTAATTTGGTATAATTATATGTTATGTGATTAGTATATGCTAGTCCCTAAATGAAACTTAAGAGAGAGAGTGAATTAGGTGATTAAAGAATTTCAAAGTTTTTACTCCTAGTTAAAATTCCCCTATAAGTCTAAATATAGAATTACAAACAACAAAACAAGAAATATATAATAATATTAATTGAAATAAAATAAAATTATAAAACAAAAGAGATAAGGGGAGAGGGGTGTAAGTTGATTTCTAGTGGTTTGATATACAATCCAAACCTACATCCATAATCCAACTTGTTGTAAATTTTCACTATCACAGTCACCATTTAACAGTACCAATTCCTTTTCGGTGGGTTTAAAAGTAAAGCCTTACAATATGTATATCTCATAATTTACTTCCCTAAAAATACACCATAAATTTTTCTTAAGCCACTTACAATTGTTTAAAGGACTCTCTAAAACACTAAATGAAAAATGCAACATAACTTTACATAAACACAACTAAACTTCATAAAAGAACACTTAAAATGTTTCAATTCACTTGCTTTTTATTTATAAACATTTAAATGTATAACATACTCACCAATGCACTTGGTTATAGGTACAAATCAGCCTATTACCTATTTCTAGCCATTAGGACTCATTTAAAACCTAGGTAATGTAGATCATGCAACAATTTTTTTTTATAGTTGTCCAGGACTATATTTGATTATTAGGATATTCTATTATTTGTTAAACTAACCATTTTTCATTTCATTATTTTGCTTTTTATGTTTAAATACATATAATTCTTTTAGTAATCTTATAAGTGGAGTTTTGAAGTACCAAATAATTAACGTAATGGAATGGCAAAGTAATTAATGATATGACCACAAATGACAAGGTAACTAAGAAGTTTTGGTTGATAAGTAGATAATCTATGGGATTAATTATGATAACCATTAGAGCAACACCTATAACTTCTCATGGACTTATTCTTCTTATTTTGAGCAACCTTTATTGGACTATTATCAATGAAAGGAAGAATAATCAAAGTGAAAAGAGTTGTTAGTGAAGGCTAGATCTATTTCAAAAGCTCAATTTAAAGGTGTTGAGGCCTCTGTCCTCAATTTGACATAAAAAATTGAGCAACTAACTCAAAAATAAAAGGAATTGAGATTAATAGGATTGCTAGTCAATGTCATATCCATGATAGCAACTCAACTCGAAGGCTTAGAAACTTCACTACATAGATTGGTAACATAAGTTGGGAAAATAAGTAAACTAATTACAGAATAAGAGAGAGCTAATGAGCCTACTTTTATATAAGTGAAGCTGAGGGAGTGATGAAGAATTAAAATAAGTGAGAGGAAGCCAATAATTGAGATAGATGACAACATAGAGAGTGATGTTGATGTCGTAGTTTTCAAGAAGAAAAATAGATACCTTTGTGCTTTGCTTTCATTGGTATAATAATTTCTAACTATAAGAAAGAGATTGGATATTATGATATCTTTTTAAGGTACCTCACAAAATCTAAAGGAGGTAAAAGGATACATTAACTAGTGAGTGTTGCAACTCACATATTTTTGGTGAATCATCTCATATGAAAAAATTGGCTGAAGATTTAGAATGAAAAGGAGAACAATCATTTTTTTTTTTTTTGGAAATAAGGTCTAGTTAAAAGACCCTAAAGGAGCACTTGTTAGGAAATACACAATTTTATTTCATCTATTTTGATTGCTTTTTCTTATGGTTCTTATAAGATGTTGAATTTAGTTTTACATGTTAGAATGTTTCAATTGATTGCATTTGCATATGATAGAGTGCTTTAGGTCTCTTAGGATTTCTTATCAAATTTAATTGCTACATTTGTGTTAACTATGAATGATTTTGTTTAAGAAGGAGTTAGAGAGCCTTTTGAATATAGATTGAGAGAAAAGATTGATCCTTTCACTCTTCCAAGCCTAAATTAAACTCCTAACGTGGTTTTTGTGCATCAATTCAAAGTTCTGCATTAAGTCAATAATATATGTACTCAATATTTACATTGAACACCTAGATTTTAGGGGATTTCATTTTAACCTAGGATTTAAATGTGGACATGGTGTTATCAGTCATATTCTTAAAAATTTCCATCAATCTTCAAGCTATGTTTTGATTTATAATGATCTAATATATGGATTATCTCATGATTGTCATCTTTTAACTCTCCCAAGATCATATTTGGATGATTATTCACATGGCTACGTGTTTATGAAAAATTGATGAATTTTTCTTAACACGTTTGTGAATTTTGATGCATTACTTAACTTAATTGCAGTTTATTGATGCCTTCCACTCAAAAAATCAATGTTTAATACTAAACATTATATATAAACTATTTTGAACCAAAATTTGCCATAAATTGTATTTGTGAATGTTTTAGGTAATGAAAGTTATTTAACTGTCATCGTGAATGGTTCATGGATATTATGTATTTCCTTATTCTGGGATTGATATCTACATAAGTGCCTCAAGTATTTTACATGATAATCCAATTCAAGATGCGCCTTACTTTTATTTCCAATTATACTTAAGCATTTAATTACACATGATATTCTTACATCTTTGAATATGGTATTGATGATTTTTAATGTCCTGTAGGCCTTAAATTTAAGCTATTATGGAAGACATTGCATGCCTTAGTACTTTGAGAGCAATTACCTATTATATGGTCATACAGTGTTTATGAACGATTATATGGCTTATGGATTATAAGTGTTAGGCATGTATACGGGCATGATGCTTGATGGAGTTAGATTTAGCAATCAAGTTCAATTTTCATTTGTTTTATTTCTTCTTTTATTTTTATGTTCATTTTCATTTCATTTGGGATGTTTAGAAATTGCAACATATATGATTTCTTCATATGTTCTTTTTTTTTTTTATGTGCGAATCTTGATCTAACTATTAAAACAAAGCTTGTCACTAATGATGTTATTCATGAATGTGGAACACACTTAAATTAGTTCTCTCTAGAGCATTCAAAATCAAGTGGAGTAGTACTCTTAACCATGCTTAGCTTTGGAACTTAATTTTTTAAGGGAGTCATGTTCTTCTCTTCTTATTATGCTTTCATTTATTTTTCATCTTTAAATTGAGGACAATTTAACTTAAGATGGGAGGCAAATATTTGGCTACATTCTCTTTTATCTTACCCTTATTATACTAATTTAGATTTTAACCCTTAAATTGAGGGAAATTTAATTTGTGTGTGTGTGTATGTATTTAGGGGGAATGAGAGATGAGCATGCTTTATTATTTACCATACACACTTGAGTTGCCTGAATTCCAAGATTGTTGACTTGAATACCTCACTTTAAAATGACTTTGATTATTAGTTAATTATTAATTATGCATTATAATTAATTGACGTTTCTAATTTGGTAAACATTGATAAACTATATATTGATTTCTAACTTAAAATTTTTCTTTTCTTTTTCTTTGGAGTTATTTACATGTGTTGAGTCACCTTTTTATTTAATATTAAGTTTCTAAGGACATTTCATATAGCTAATTATGTGAAATTAGAAGAGGATGTATAAATTTTGTCTAAAAATTGAAAAAAAATAAAAAAAAAGTGTGTGCTTTGTTGAATAAAGTGAGCATATTTCTCAATCCACTAGCTTTGTACTTTAAAAGGTTGAAGTGTATGAGTGGTGCTAGAAGCCATTTGAGAGGGTGATCTATCTGAATAATTGGGGGTATTCATAACAAGGTGTTCACCTTCATGTCAAAAAGGCAAATGACATCTTAAAAAACCTAAAAAGAGTACCTAGTTGAGTAACTAGTGGTTATTCATGACAAGGTGTTTGTTGTAGTGTCAAAATACTAGGTGACCTCTAAATTAAATGCTCAAAGTTTAATTTGATTTATGATTTGTTTTGTTATTAGCTTCCTTGAATAAATTTTTATGATAAACTATATGAAATTATTTGGATGTTTGATATTGTACACTAAGAGTTAATTCTTACTAACAATGTGTTTTGTAGGCAATAACTACATTTTTGTCAGGATAGAGTTGTGATACGTGCATTAGATCAAGGAAGTTTACTTGTAATTTGTTTGTACTCAATTAACTTTCAACTATTGATTAATATTGTTTCGAGTGGAGTGTTTAAGTTACTGCTTGAGGATAAGAAATAGTTCAAGTATAGAGGTATTTGATAATTCCCAAATCATACATCTTTTAGACATGTTTTCATAGTGATAATCTTAGGTATGAGGAGTATTTCTCTATTATTTACATTAGACATGTTTTCATAGTGATAATCTAATGTTTGAGGGGTATTTCTCTATGATTTATATGTATAATTAATTAAATCTTGAATAAGATGTTAATTATGTTGTTTTAGATGACTATTTATGTCTTTATAACAATTTTGTGAGAAATTTAATCCACTTTTGAAGTTATGAGAGTTTTGGAATCAATTTGAGGACCAAGAACATCAAGTGATTGAGCCCTGCACCAAATATCAAGACCGTAGGACAAACAGTGGGGATTGCATCAAGATAAGACCAAGAGAAGAAAAAGCTAGGGAGGTTCAAGACTAGGCTCACAACCATTAGCCAAGCCCTAAATTGCTCAGGTGAAAAAATCTATTTAAGTGTTTTTCCTAGGTTTTTCTTATGTCTTTGGTTCCTTAGACATCCACAGCTGCCACCAAGATCTTAGAGAAGAATTTCAATCCATCTTAACATGATTTAGAGTGTAATTAAAGGAGAGAATTGGATTAAACATTTAGAAAGTTAAGATCATTGGGGTTTTATAACAAAAATCATAGTGAGGTCAAAGGATTCAAATATCATGACTATGGGCTTCTTAATCCCTACCTTATATATGACTATTGTTATTTATTTCATTATGTTTAAGATCTAATTTTCTTATAGGATCTAGATGATTATGACCCCTAAAATGTAGTTTTTCACATTGTTTCTTTGATTTAATATTGAATTTTCATATTTTGTCTTAAATTTATCTATGAAATTAGTACAATTGGTTTTGATGGTTACGTGAACACGAGTTTTAGTTCTAATTATGTGACTTCATGTGTTTAGATTAAGAGATCAAATATATGAATAGTTTAATCCATAGGTAATGAATCTTGCATGGAGATTTAGAGAAAGGTTCACCTGAGATTTTTGGATTATGTGTAAACTTAATCAAAATAATAGATTTCATAGAAAATGTTAATGAAATATTTTGAGATAAGGAGAACTTTTTCTTATCAAGGGAATAGGAATTACATAACTTATGAAAGAGTATAGTTTAATTTATGGAGCTTACAGTCTAAGTGAATTTGGATGATCTATTGAATCAACGTTGATTGATGAACATGAACATATCTTAAGCGGATTAAACATCTAGGTCTTAAATTTTTTATTTCTTCTTGAATCTTGTTAATTTTCCTTTGAGTTTCCCTTTAATTATTTAGTTTAATTGTAGTAATCAATCATTCAATCACCCGTTGAATACATTAGATAGCAAGGATAGGATATCACTAGTAGTTCAATAATCTTTGTAGGACCTCTAGAATCATAGTAGTTTAACTTGGGTAATGTAGACCATGCATGACATCACCACTTAACTTTTCTTAATAACACTTAAAATTTGAAAAAGCAATAGCAAACTCCCTCATCCCCCTCCTTTTATACACTAGCAAAACATCAAGATAACCAAATTTATATTCAAAACATAATATCAATATATGTCCAAAAAATTTATTTTAAAAACATAATGTAATTCCAAAACTCATTTAAAAAACACAGTACGATCTAGTTTAAAAGATATACCCATCAAAATTTCATCAAAATTTAATCTTCACTTTACTTAAGAAAAAATTTAGGGCTCCCTAAAAATTCATGCATCGTAACTTATCTAAAAATCAAAATTCCCTATAAAACATATTATCACAAATTTTTGTCCCCCCGCCTTTTTGGAATCGTAAAAATAAGAAAACAAACAAGCAAACATCATAACGAATTACCATATATTACACCTAATTCTCATATAATCATGCAATAACTATGCTCATTTATCGATTTAGTAAAAATATCAACTAATTTATGCATTATATTAACTAATTATAGTTCAATATTTTAATTTTGTACATAATCTATAACAAAATAATATGGAATTTTTATACACTTTATCATAGAATGTTGAATGGTATTTCTAGTTAAAAAAATGGAACTTGTATTAAGTTCCATGTCATATTCCCTAAGTTGTTGTCTAAGTAGTAAGATTTGTGTACAATAACTACCCATTAGAATATGCTCAGCTTCTACCATAGACAAAAACAATCAAATTTAGTTTCTTACTAAACCATAAAACTAACGTATTTCCTAAAAATTGGCATCCATATGATGTACTCTTTCTATCTTATAAGCTACTTGTATGATCCAGATCCGAATACCCAACTAAGTCTAAAATAATGTTCTTAGGATACTAAAGACCTAAAGGCATTATACCACATAAATACCTAAAGATGTGTTGAATAACCAATAGATGAAATTCCTTAAGGCACGCTTGAAACTTAATATATAAACATACATTAAACATGATAGTAGGTCTATTAGGACTAAGATATAACAAACTTCCGATCATACCTTAATAAAATTTGACACTAACTAGTTTACCTTCATCATCCTTGCTTAGTTTGGTTGTTATGGTCAAAACTTGATTTGGTCTATTCCAAAACATTTCAAAAACTCCTTGGTTTATTTTGTTTGATTTATGAAAATTTCTGCCTTAATTTATTTGATATGGAGCCCAAGGAAGAAATTTAACTCACCTATTATGTTCATTTTGAACTCCCTTCTTATACAATTTGAAAATTATTTGCACAAAGCCTCATTAGTGGAACCAAATATGATATCATTAATAAATATTTGAAAAATCAAAACAAGGTCTTAATAAGTTTAAAATTATGATTGGGTACAACGTCTTTTTCAAAACTAGGGGGTTTATTCAAGATATACTTCTTCTTATATAAAAAATTTACAAGGAACTTTTAACATTCATTTGAAAATGTTTGAAACCTATATAGGATGCGAATGCACGTAAAAGTCTATTTCCTTATATCCTTACTACAGTGAAAAAGTGTATTTATAATCTATACCATCTTCTTGATTATAGTTACTAGACTAAAATGGCACCTACGAGGGAGGTGAATTAGGTTCTTAATAGTTTCTAAGATCACTTAAAGATATTTAACACCTTTGAAAACTAATTACAGAAAACAGAAAACAAATATGTAGAATAAATAACAATTAAAGGGATTTGATAAGTAAAATTAGGATGCATAAAAATAAGCAGAGATTAAATGGAAAAAATTTCAATCACAATTTTTACACCAAACACTAATTCGAAAGACAACGTGAATTACATATAAATTAAAATTAGTAAGGGAAGAAGAACATCACCGATTTATTTTAGTTCGAAACAATCCACTTATTTCGACGTCTAGTTCCCAACACCATTGTTGAGATTTGTTTCAATATCAAACAAATCAAGTTTCAAAATCATATTACAACATCTTTTTAAAGGCTCGAGGAAAACTTTTCACTCCTTTTCAAGCCTACGGAATAAACTTTTACAAGAATAATCTCTCAAACGAAAAATACACTTGAAATCTAATCTCACTTAAGTACTCTCTAGTGTATTAGGAGGCTCACATCAACTTTAAAATGAATGAAAAAATGTATATAATAGAGAACTTAAAAAAGAATGGAAAGAAAGAGCTTCACAATGCCTTTAATCACTTGATGAATCACTTTTTAGATATTTGGATGATTAAAATGAGTGTTATACAATTTATTTATAGTCCTAGGATGTCAAACTAGTCATTTATTATCATTGTGCAACATCATAATGCATTAAAATTGAGTTATCGTTGGAGCAAATCTGTTGAGCGTGATTTACGCTCTTAAATGGCAACTCCTAAGACTTAAATGACATTGTTTAGCCCCCGTTGTTTAAGTATTGAGAATGTATACTAAATGGCGAGTCCTACTCCAACAACCATTTAACACTTTGAGCATGTATACTAAATGGGCCTTTAAATATCCACTATTGACACTTTTTAACCTATCAACTAACGCATTAAAAAATACATAAACTTGTCTAAACATATTCAATTGAATCCAAATTCCTAACACTTTTATTTGTTTTATAGAAATAAACCCATTTAAGACCTTCCCTAAAAAAATTTTTAACCAAATAAGAGGATTAATAAAATATTTCACACAATGTTCCTCTTGGTTATGCAACTTATATACAGATTCTAAATTATTAATGAGTTATGCATGTAGTGAGCCCCTTTAAACAATAAAGAAAACTTAAATAAGGATTACAATAAAAACTATGAATCAAAACCTATATGAATTCTATCTTAACTCTTCCAAAACCTTTAGTCTTGATCAATTTACTTCATGCTCTTCATTTTAGCTTGGAAACTGCTTAAACATCTCCTTTAGAATTCGAAGATTAACACCAATCTTTCCATGCTCTAAACACTTAAAAAAATTAGTCCATTTTGTGTTTTTCCTTCAATAAAATAAGGTGAACCTCCGTTGGTTTAACAATAGTCTTTTAGCTACTAACCTTGCTTTGTTTCTTACTATATTACCTTAACCATCTAACTTATTTTTAAAAATATATTTTATGCCTATTATTTGGTGATCTCTTAGCCTAGAAACTAAAGTCCATACTTTATTTCTTTGAAATTTATTTATTTCCTCATTCATAAATAAAACCCCACATTCATCACTAAGTTCTCCTTGTATGCCTTAGGCTCAATTTGTGAAATGAATGCAAGATGAGAAAAAATTCTAAAGTAAGAAAAAGTAGTTATCTCTTATTGAACATCACTTATTATTTCCATTAATGCATGATCCTTCTTATATTCTTAATCCTTAAGAAGCTCCTTATCCCTCTTTTTCTTACTTAGTTTAACAATTGGCTCTTTTGGGGTAGCTTGCCCATCTTCAAGGGCTAACTTCTTCAAGTCTTAAGACAAACCTACATTATCATCTTCAAAATATTTTTTGCATTTCAGAGGGTTAGTTTCATCAAATATCACATGCATAGATTCTTTAATAACAAGATTTCTTTCATTAAACATTCTATAAGTTTTACTAGTCAAAGAATTTCTATCAAAAATACCCTCGTTTGTTCTAGAGTCAAATTTTCCTACGTTATTTTCAATGTTGAAGATATAACATTTATAACAAAAAACTTTGAAACTACTGATTCTAGGATTTTTACCATGCCAAAGTTCATATAGGGATCTTATCCATTTAAAGCCTAATGTACACCCTATTTACTAGGACATGCAAATAGTTCTTAGTTAAATCATATTCATTAATCATGGTTCTTGCTATTTCTTATAAAGTCCTATTTTTATGTTGAAGATATAACATTTATAACAAAAAACTTTGAAACTACCGATTCTAGGATTTTTACCATGCCAAAGTTCATATAGGGATCTTATCTATTTAAAGCCTAATGTACACCCTATTTATTAGGACATGCAAATAGTTCTTAGTTAAATCATATTCATTAATCACGGTTCTTTCTATTTCTTATAAAGTCATATTTTTCTTTCCTCTATACCATTGGTAGAGGGTCCTAAGTGCAAAAACATTATGAGAAATGCTAGTATCATAAAAAAATATTTAAAAAATTATTTTCAGATCCTCTACTATCGTCACTTCTAATGGATGCCATTGTCAAATCTTTTTTATTTTGAATTTTCAAATCAAATTTAAAAAAAAGATCTAAATTATTTGTCTTTAATACTTTAAAAACAAAACTTATGTAAGTCTACCAAAATCATCTATAAAACTTACCTCCTAAGACAACAACTCTAGGAGGTATAAATAAATTCATATGTAGTGATTCTAAAGGTCTAGAGGTGGATACTAATTTTTCACTTTTGAATGAACTTCTTACTTGTTTTCCTATTTGGCATGCTCCTGAAATTTTATCTTTCTCAATATTTATGGTAGCAAGCTTATTCACTAATTTTTTGGAATTAAGATTTGAAATTAACTCCATACTTGCATATCCAAGCCTTTTATTGCTGAACCCTGCAGCTTTCCTTATGAAAACTAAATAATTCATGTCAAGGTTAGAAAATTCATATAAATCAATGATGAAAATATTTCATTCTCTTTTTTCTAAGAACGCAATACTATTGTCAATTATTCTTGAAACAATTCATGCATTTCCTTTAAAGCTCATTTTGTAATCCTTCTCACACAATTGACTATCACTAAGAAAATTATAATTCACACCATAAACCAAAAGAACATTATTAATGATGGCATGGTTTTCCTTACTAACTATTAAGGGTCAAATTTTATTAAGTTTTTTTTCATTATTTATTGAATTATGATCCCTAATTTAGTGTTAAAATGTCTAATTTATGTTTTAGAAGGTTTAATTTGCAGGAAATAAAGATTATTTGGTGAATTGTGAAGATTGGTGTAAGAAAAGAGCCAAAATGTTCATTTCTAGGACCAATACGTGGGTCTCAAGAGAACCCCATATTACTCCTGGAGACCCTTGTTTAGGGGCGGCAATTTTAAACCAATACGGCAAGCTGAGGGCACGGTGTTGATGAATTTTCAAAACTATCTAACTTATTTTATGCTCAAAACTGCAAGTATACAGATAGTAACTTGTAGTAAAGAACGAATATCAATCCCACAAGGATTGTGCTTAGGCACCACTTAATTCAGGCTGTACTTTGTTAAAGACCCAAATTCAAATAATAATGACTGAAAACAAACTAAATGAAACAACTAACAATGAACAAATAGTAGAATAAATGTGCAGAAACTTGGAACTCAAGATTTAAGATTAGTGATTACTTTTTCCCTAACTTGTCTCCCTCTGACCTTATTGAGTGAATTATGCCTCACCTAAAGATATCCTATTATTTCAATTACTCTCTCTCAAGGCGTAATTAAATTTCCTTAGCCAAATTAAATGGAAAGGGTTAAGCAATCTCTCAATCTACAAAACCAGTCCACCAATTTATCTAGTTATCAAGCTATCCTATGGGTAATCAACTAATTAGCCAAGATCTCTCTCTAACTAATCAATTAACTTAATGAAATGCAGGTCTATATGGTGCTAACTCTTAGTGTACAACCCTATATAAATTACCCAACTCAATTTCTCAATATATTGTAAGGTATAAGCTCAAAATTCATCAAAAGCATTCACTCATTCAAAAAAAGAAAGTAGGAGTTTAACAAGTAGTTCAAAAACAATCTATATAATATATTTAGTCACTCATAATGTCAATAATACTTTCAACTACCATAAAATCTATAATGAAGAAAATAGAAGAGAAGAAGAAACAAAAACTAGATGAAATAAGCTTCTCCTCTTCTTTGCCCAAATCTAGAAAATTTGGGTGTTAATGTGTTTCTTGCCAAAAATGGAGTGATGATCTTGATTTTCCCCTCTCTACCTTCAAAACCTGTTTTTAGCTTAATGAGGAATGTTTTCTATCTGTTCTTTAGCGGCCCCAGGGATGTGTGCCCTTTTATATGATATGTTAAGTGAAAAAACTCTAAAAATAAATGAACCTCGAGTCAACTTTTATCTATAGCTCCCACGATTATGGGAATTAGACCCCATCCCACGATCGTGGGTTATTATACTTCATCTCCTCCACTTCTCTTTTCCTCTTTTAGACCCTAGCTTAAACACAGAGATGGTCAGGTTCCATTCCTACACCAAAATGATAAATTTTTACCCTAAACCAACATCAAACATGAAAGAACAACCATGAAGATCAAACTAAATAAAAACACACAAAATAAGTCATAAAACACAATAATATGAAGCTAAAATGCAAGAAATACGTGTCAATTGTTTAGGAAAACAAACACAAATGCACAACTATCAAATTCCCCACACTTAAATCTTTGCTTTTCCCCAAGAAAAAATGAACACAACCAATCGATTCCATCACTTCATTTTCACAAAGATCAAAGCATGCAATTCCTCAAACTTTAGTCAACCCAAGTGTCAAGCTACTACAGATATCATAACTACTTTTCATTAGTGCACATAAGCAAACTCAACTTATGAAACCATTGCTCAAAGATAAGTATAAATGCAAAATTAATCTTCCTCACAGCTCATTTCTCTCAAGTGTATACAGGTTAGTGTTTCGCTCAAACTTCCTATATGAAATCACACTACCATAGGCTTGATAATACACCAATTTTTCTCTACATTGATTACATGCATAAATAGATCAAAAGGACTTAGTTTAGGTTATAATGTGGTTAAGGTTAAGGTGGGTCAAAAAAGGTAAAGGGTTCATCACAAGCATTCATACTAAGTACACAAAGGGATGACAAAGATAAACTTATGAGATATATAAATGAATAACACTACTACTCCACACTTATTGATGCTACTAAATGTTATTCCTTTTTCTTTTGTTTTTTTCTCTTTTTTTCTTCTTTTTTTTCATTTTTTTCTTTATATTTGCTTTATTTTTGAACAGTTATAACAAAATAATAAACAAAATAATAGTTAAATAAAATGTGATCAAAGAGTAGCAGTATCGCTAAACTCATCTTAGAAAAAAATGTAGCTAAAAATCTCAACTAATGCATCACTTAATGCTCTACTAAGCTTGTAAATAGGTAGGCTAATGGGGTTTGGGGTATTAAAATTGGGTGTTTTCAAGAAACAAAAAGGGTTAAGGCTCAACCAGAGTAGCAAGGGATAATAAAAGGTACGTCATTTAAGTCAAGGGTTAACACAAAAGGGGCCTTAATCATTTCTATTTAGCATTCATCCAGTATATTTAAATCAATTCAAAGCAAGTTCTAAAGGTAATTACCTAAGGAAGCAACACACATACAAAGAAATGAAATGACTATAGATGGAGTCCTGTAGGCTCAATCCTTACATTGGCTCAAATGAAGATTCATTATGCCTCTCTACATTACCTCATTACTCAAGTGTCAAATTCTGAGTAAGCTTATGCAACCAACTACTTTCATCACTCAACATGGTTCACTTTGTACTCAAGTAACCTAATCCGAGTTCAAACATGCATTCAATCTTATTCCAACTAGCATGATAGAATCTCACAGCAACACATATCAAAATCATTCAAGTGTGGTTCAATTGCTTACACAACACAATGCTCTAATATGACTAAAGCATGCATCTTATATAACAAAATGCAAACACAAATGCAAAGAATACCTCCACATACTTGAACAACACATTGTCCTTAATGCAGAAAGGGGAACTACAAAACAAAAAGCATAACAACAATCAAATAAGCACAACAATTATCATAATGCATAAAACAAAATTAAAACAAATGCAATAGGTAAAGGGTTAGAAAGCTCATGGAGATGGTAGCGGTGAAGGTGAGGATGAAGGGACGTCAATGTTCTTGATTTGAAGGAATTTGAGGAACTTCTTTTTGATGTACTGCTACTCTTTATGCACTTGCCTTAGCTGCGTATGGACTTCATTGATCTGCAGCATTATTTATTGATGGTTTGTAGCCATTTGGTCAATGACTTTTTGAAATCCATCAACATCTGCTTATGGTTAGTTCTTCTGCGTCAATTTCTTCTTCTTGCTCTAGTGGTGCTCTAGAGTAAGATGGTTGGGAGGTGGCAGTGGTTGTACTTTTTCTGTGCTTAACAACAATTATAGTATGAGGATCTTGGAGCACTATAAAATAGGGCTCCAAGATCTCAGATCATCTCAAATATATTATATCAAAGATATCAAGTCTATCTATACACAAACCATCCACATCAAGATTGTAATGTGAAGCCAAAGTAGTAAAAATGTAAGATATGCCAAAATATGAACTTTTCTTAGTAATTATGCCCACAATGGATTGAAAAATGTGGTATGGGGTATTCATTTTAATCTTATGTTCCATGCACCAAAGAAAGAAAAGTTTCCTAGATGAACACTTATTACTTTCAATCTTGTTAAAAATGATTAAAAACATAAACTAGTGAAGAAGTAAGTGTTCGGTTCTACGAATCAAGGTATTGGGTGCATTCCAAGAATTAAACTTGCTTTCACCAGTAAGGATCTTCCAATAATCATCCGCATCAAAATCATCATGGTTATCAAGAACTTTGGTGTTAGATAATTGAAATAACTCACGCATGACATTATAATCCAACTATAGAAGACAGTCTATCCTAAACCAGAATGTGTCCATTTTAGAATTATATTAAACAGTGGTGAAAAATTCTAAGGTCGTTACAGGGTATGTCAATACATCACAATGAATCAAATGACTTCAACCAATATTCGTAGCCAATCGTTCAATGTTACACCTTAATCCTAGAGTATCTAACAAGTCAAAATCAAAGTACCTAAAAGTCAATAACACCTTATCTTTAAAGTCCCAGAATCTCATACCTTCTTCTTCTGACAAGATAGGGAATAAGGTGCGAAAAGTGGCTGCCATATCATTTTTTTCTTCCTTGAAGACTTGGTGTTAGATTTTTTTTAATGGGAGAATGACTTGTTTCTTCTTTAGAGCCAATAAATAAGAAAACCTACAAAAATAACCAAGAGAGAGGTTAGTCACGTACTTGAGAGAGAAAGAGGGAAGAACTCACCAAAGCTTCTGATTTTGGAGTGGGTAATGTGAAATAGAGTGAAAGGAAGTGAATAATGATGGGAAAATGGAACAAAACACCAAGATTTGAGAACAAAATGGAAGATTTAAGGGTTTAGGGGTAGGGTTTTCATGTTTTAGAGAGAGAGGGAGTGAAAAGGTGGAGAAGAAGGAAGGAGGGAGGGCTTTTCAAAAACCCTCGAGTTAGGGATAACACAATCATGGGATTATGACCCTATCCCATTATCATGGGATGGCAATCCCTCAGAATTTCTGGATAGCGTTCCCACAATCATGGGAAACAAACCTCATCCCACGATTGTGGGTTCTGTTCTATCTAGGCAGCAACACTTGATTTTCTAACTTTTCAACCCCCTCCTCTTAACTTAGGATGTATTCCCAAACTTCAAACAACTTGCAAAAACATCAAGATTACCCTACTAACAAGAAATTTGAAGATAACACAGGTTAAAACTCAAACAAAAGCCACTCAAACACCAAGAAAACATAGCAAACTCACAGTAAACATAATTAAAACTAAGAAAATCATATAAAAAAAATAGACATGCTAGGTTAAGGTCATTAGCTTGATCATTCCACATTCATTCATGAAGGAGAGGAGGAAAGGAAAGAGATGACTTCCCTTTCTTAAGAATATGTCCCTCAATAGTATGCCCTGCATCTATACCCGTTGAGCTTGAATACCTCACCTTTTTCATTTTCCAATTCCAAAGCTCCATAGGGAAACACTTGAATGACCTTGAAGGGGCCACTCTATCTTTACTTAAGTTTTCTAGAAAATAGCTTAAGTCATTAATTGAATAAAAGCACCCCTTCCCCATTCTTGAACTCTTTCTTTTTAATGTGAGAATTATGTCACTTTTTTACTCTATGTTTGTACAAATTGACATTTTCATAAGATTCAAATCTCAATTCTTCCAATTCATAAAGTTGTAATAATCTCTTTTCACCCGCAAGCTTTCAATCCATATTCAACGTTTGAATTGCCCAATAGGCTCTATACTCTAACTATAAAGGTATATGGGAAGCCTTGCCATACATAAGTCTATATGGAGTAGTACCTATAGGTATCTTGAAGATTTTCCTATACGCTTAAAGTGTATCATCTAACTTCAATGCCTAATATTTCCTTGAAGAGCTCACTACCTTCTCCAAAATCTTCTTCAATTCCCTGTTCACCACCTCCACTTGGCCGCTGGTTTGGGGGTGGTAACAAGTCACCACTCAATGATGCACATTTTATCTTTTTAACATAGCTTCAAAAGGCTTGTTGCAAAAGTGACTCGCTCCATCAGTAATGATCTCTCTAGGCACTCCAAATCTAAAGAAGATCTTCTTATTGAATCTTTGCACTACCTTACCATCATTGGTTGGAGTGGTTATGACCTCTACCTACCTGGAAACATAATCAACTCCAACTAAGATATAGGAGTTACCTAAAGAAGATAGGAAGGGTCACATGAAATCCAAACCCCATACATCAAATATTTCCACCTCCAGGGTGCTAGAAAGTAGCATCTCATTCCTCTTCGAAATATTTCCCACTCTTTAGCACCTATCAGACCTCAGTACAAAGTCTCGAGCATCCTTAAACAAGTTAAGCTAATAGAATCTGTATTCCAAAATGCGTGCAACCATCTTGTTTTCTCCATAATGTCCTATATACACTAAACTATGGCAATGGGTCAAAACTTTAAGCATTTCATCATTAGGGATATAACTACAAAACAAATTGTTAGTACATGTTTTATATAACACAGGTTCATCCCAAATATATTGAAAGTACTAGAATTAGAAATGATTCCCTTATTGATAAGAGAGATCAGGAAGAAGAATACCACCTAAGAGATAATTGGAAATATCGGCAAACCAAGGAAGTATCTAAGAAGAGAAGGTTATAGGAGTATGA